>PVKA01034896.1:0-23087 GCA_004027165.1 Ctenomys sociabilis | reverse complement strand
ATATATATATATATATATATATATATATATATATATATATATATATATATATATATCAGATTTGGGAGCTCTAATATCTATGTAATTTTACATGGAGAAAACACACAGAACAAATCAAAACACACAGAACAAATCAGTCTACTCAAAGAAAACAATCAAAAAAATTCTTGGGAATTAAATTAAAAAAATTTCAGATTAAGCATATAATAAAAGCAGAGCAACATACACACATAAAAAAGATTCATGCTTAATGAAATTCCTGACTATTCCTCAACCCTAAATCTCAAATTCTTCCAGAATAAAAGAAAACTAGACAAAAATTGGTCATCTTATAAATATTAGCTTCAGGGTTTTAGCAGACAACAATGGATACCAAACAACAGATCTGCATATCCTGTCACACAACAGATAAAAAGTGAAAACAGCTAATATCAATCAACAGATAAATGGACAAACAACACATATACATGTATAAGGAATATGCAGCCTTAAAAAGAAATGAAGTTCTGATACATGGATGAGCCTCAAAAATATTATGTAGGAGCTAGGGAGATGGCTCAGTAGAATAAGTGCTTCCCTGGCAAGCCAAAGGACCTGAGTTCAGTCCTCAGTTCTGCCAATGGAAAAAAAAACAAAACAAAACAAAGGATTTACAAAAATATTATGTCGGGGCCGAGGAGATAGCTCAGTAGAATAAGCACTTGCCTGGTAAGTTCAAGTAGAGGTTACCAGGAAGAACAGGAAAATATGGTTTATTTATTGTGTACCTAATCTGTTTGGGATGATGAAAAAGATCTCAAAATTGGTAGTGGTGATGTCTGAATATGAATGTGCTTAAAACCACTGAATTACTTATTCATTTAGTCTTTTTGAGACAGGGTCTCACTATGCAGTTCAGGCTGGCCTTAAGCTCACTTTGTAGCTCAGGCTGGTCTCAAACTCATAACAACCCTCTTGCCTCAGCCTCCGAGTTCTTGGATTACAGGCATGCGCTACCACGCCCAACTGAATTACATATTTAAAGATGGTAACAAACAGCTAGGAGTGTAGTCAAGTGGCAAAGCATATATTTTGCCTTCATAAAGCCATGGGTTCGATCCTATGCACCAAACAAAAAAGTTAGAATAATAAATTTTGTTACAACTTTAAAAATTTTTCCAAAGAAATATGACCAATTATCATACAAGAAATTGAAGTTAGCATGGTTCTACCAGGTTTGATAGGCAAGATCTACCCATATCTGAAACAGTATTAATATCTATAATAGAGAATTCCTACAAATCAATAGGAAAAGGATGTACAACTCAATGTACAAATAGACCTGGGATGGGGGGGGGCTAAGCTTAAAGCAGAATTCACCATTTTTCTATATCTTAAGTTCTACTGGGGGTAGGACAGGAACATGGCTCAGTAGAATAAGTGCTTCTCTGGCAAGTGCAAGGGTCTGAGTTCAATCCCCAGTTCTGCCTAAAAATAAAAATAAAAAATATGGAGCCAGGGAGATGGCTCAGTGGAATAAGCACTTCCCTGGCAAGTGCAAGGGCCCAAGTTCAATCCCTAGTTCCACAAAAAAAAAAAAAAAAAAAAAGTTCTACTGGCACAATGTATTTTCTAAGATTGCCATAGCAATACATCCCTTCCCATGTACTCTTCTTAACCAATGTTACTTTGACATTCTTCCTTCTTAAACCTTGGTAGTTTTGTTCCTCTAGCATAAATTATGCTGTGTAACCTCCAATGTCACATCTTTTAGAACTCGGGCACCTTACCACGAGGAAATCCAAGTAACCCATGGAAGTCAAGCAGAGACCCCAGTCCCCACCCACCTAAGCTCCCAGCTGACAGTGAGCACCAATGTACCAGGCAGGATAATGAGCCGCATCTGGCCCCTCTTAAAGCTGCTTCAGTTGATGCTGCACAGAGCAGAAATGCATGGCTTCTAAGACAAAATGAGCCAGTTAAATTTTCATGAGCAATTTGTTTTTAGTGAACAAGTTTTGTGATGATTTGTTACATGGAAATAATTGAGATAGCTGAGAGCTGTGCACATACACAAAAGCAACTATCTGACAGGGGATCTTCAGAAGCTGGGTTCAGGATATTGTAGAGGATCCCTGCATCAGTTAGAGCAGATAACATCAGAGGTTTCTTCCAACAATGAGATTCCAAAATGAACATGCTGAGCTCAGGGCTAAAGCCCTTCATAGGACCACCTCTTCTTAGGGAAAGGTCATCTTCTCCAATGACACTGTACCTTTCAGAAAGCTGCCGGATCTGTGGAATTCCCATATACTTGTGGAAGTGCTCCAGAACATTCATTACACCCTGAAGGAGATTAGCAACTTCTCCATACTGTCTGCGTCTGGTCATGGCTCTGCAAGGAAGTAAGAAGTTGAAAACTAGTAAAATACTAAGGACAAAAGATACAGATGTAGAATAACTTACTCCAGCTTTGAAATAGACATGAACTTGCTTTAATAAACACTTACCAAGGATGGAATAAGAATGATACTGTGCACTGGGTAGGGGGGCCTCCCTCAAATCCTCAAAGTGACATCATTTGATAAGTCAATATTTATCTATCTAAGAGCGAGTAAAGTGAATTAAGTTCTGTATAGAAGTACAACATAGGTTATGTGCCCTGAGATGTAAAAAGGAATGTGTAAATTATGGATTCTTACTGGGTGAGGAATCTGGGAAGATTGGGTACTACAGGATTAGCAGGTTTCCAATAGAAAAGAGGTAAAGATTTAACTATCTGAGAAATGTAGCATATGAGCAAACCAAACCACCTTTCTAGGATATAAGGGACATTTATATATACTGTCACATGTTAAACCAAATCTGTAGGTTTTAACCTCATGATTAACAACTCTATCAGAGATGTCTACTTTTCCTGATGCTAAGGTTAATGAAGCTTAAATAAAAGACACTGATAAAATCAAGTTATGCATAACAAGGAAGTACAAACTATTATGGCCAAGCTTTAACATTAAGTGTATAATTTATAACTTCCCTTCAGAGGCATTTGAAAAGATAGGATCAAGTTCAAGCCAAGTGCTCTGTTGCTGTTAGGCCTGCTAACACTGACTGTCTGGAGGAAGGGTAAAGGAGGCTGCTGATTCAGTTCCACTTGTCTGCTGCCCTGCCTGATCCTTCCTATAGAAGAGTGGACCAGGAATACCGACACCCAGGCTAAGCTCCTCTTCTTTCCTTCAATACATTCTGTCACTCCTACTACCCCTAGACTTTGGATATTGATTTACTTTTCTCTGAAGATTTTGTCTGTCCACACCTAGAACTACACTAAGGCTGGGTCAAGACGAATTTTCAGCCTAAGACTGAACACAGAGATAAACTAGAAATGTTGTTGGGTTGTTTCTTTGTAGTAAATTATGCCTGGGGGTGGAGCTGGGCATGGCAATGTGGTGCCTAGGATTGAACCCTGGCCCCTGCGCTTACCTAAGCAAGCCCTTAGTGTGCTGAACTATATCACTGACCCTTACCATCTCCTTCTTTTAATAGCACTTCTAATAGTTAGGTATCATTCTCTTTATAAGCCACGCAAGAAGCAATGATCTTTCAAAAAAAGTTTTTTTTTTTTAATGTGGGTTAAATGATATATCAAAAATCTGTTTCTAAAAAAAAAATCTGTTTCTAAATGGTTTGTTTTGAGGCAGTACAACTTAGCCCAACAGAAGCAGGAAAACCTGCCAAGCACAATAGAGGCAGAAAAACTAGCAGAGGCTGTACATAGTAACCCCTGGGCCTGACTCATGTTGCCTGCCTTAATGGTAGGTCTACCGTCAAAAAATGATCCAAAGTCTTGGGCTGGCCAGATAGCTCAGTAGATTAAAGTGCCTGTTTAGGCAGACAATGTGACAAGAGTTTGATCCCCGGGGAATACTGTGAGGGAGATTGAGACTGGGCATGGTGGCTAGTGCATTTAATTCCAAGGTTTGGGAGGCTGAAAACAGGAAAATCACTACAAGTCTGATCTGCAGTGAGACCCTGTACTAAATACATTTAAAGAAAAATCAAAAACAAGTTCTTGGAATCATTTTCATGTTCTCTCTAGGTCCTTCTTGGATTACCTGTACCTCATGTTTTAAAATTCTGAACATCAGAGGACATATGAAGAAATAGTGACTACATACTTGGAGCCAATCTACTGAAAGTGGAGCAGGATGGTAAGGCTGGCTGGGAAGAGATCTAAGAAGCTGTTTTCTTTATGTAATAAATTTCCTTACTATGAGCACCAAACCCAAAGTTTATGCTGCTTACTCAAGGGAATCAACGCCACCAGCCAACATGTGCAGGTGGTTCAGTGTTGTGATGGAGGTAGTCAGGTGGCGTTTGGCATGATCAAGCTGCTTAATGTCACGGGTGATTTCCTTAACCTAAATATTGAAAACAACAGAAGAAAAAAGAAGAAGGATAAGAATGATACAGATCTTTCTGCAAGTAGTTTCACATGAAAATAATTACATGAAGCAAGAAGAAAGCCTCAGTTTAACCACTGGAAAAAAACACAAACATTCTCATAATGCAAAATCAACATAATTCCAATCAACCCCTTTATGTTTAATTTCACCATTTCTTCAGACTTTATCTAAGGTTATAAAATCCTCAGGTGTGAGAAACAAATTAACTATTATTTTTAACTCTCAATGGAATGATCCAAATAGCAACACAGTAGTGAATACGGCCCTCTTGAATAAGGTCCAAAAAGTGTACACTTTGCCATTTATGCTACATGATTCAACACAAAATGGATAACATTAGTCAACTAATTGTATTGAGATGGGTCTTTGGGGTTTATGGCCCATCCACTAGCCAACAAAAACTTTCCCTCAAATCTCAAGAAGGGCCAGCCAGCTAGCTCAGCAGATTAAAGAGCCTGCTTAGGCAGAGCACAGCAGCCAGGGTTTGATCCCTGGTATGCACCCCCAGGGTATGCTGAAATGCTAATTGAGACTGGGCGTGATGGCACACACCTGTAATCCCAACACTTGGAAGGCTGAAAACAGGAGAATCTTTGCAAGTCTGATCTACATAGTGAAATCCTGTACTAAAAACATTAAAAAAAAAAAAAAAAAACCCCTCAAGAAGACCAAAATATAATCCCTATAACATAAATTTAACATTCAACATCATAAGAGGAGAGGTGCAACTTTCTTGGAGTGAGAAGGTAAGGTGAGAAGTAAAAGTTTGACAGTATTGCTCCAAGAGGCCCAAGAAAACAAAAGTCCATCTGGAAACTTGATATTTCAATCACAGGAAAAGTGGATTCTGTAGAGAAGATGGAAAAGCCCTGAACTTTACTGATACTCTTTAGATGACCTCTACTACTATCCTACTATCCTGAGTCTACGAGGATCATGAAACTCTAATACGACAACTTGAAGAAAGGGCCCTGGACACTAGGCTAAATATTCTAATCACTATACATGCAGCTACCCTTAAAATGCAAAATCTAATAAGGAGTTAAAGTCAATGTGACCTGATTTTTCAAAGCTTGATAAACCTGTCCTGATAAAATAAGGACTATGACTGGCACAACTCCATTCCATGCCCACAAATCTGCAAGCTTGTCCTGGATCTCAGAAGTAAAAACTTTCTTTCTCAGGGAATGCACCATTAAGTCTACCTCACTTGTAACCTTCATGTCATCTAACTACTTTTACTTTCATTACAAAAAACAAAAGGTTAAGAATCTACCACTACTTTACTGAATAATAGAGCCTGGAGTTAAAAAAAAAAATTAAGAGCAGCACAAAAGACTAGAAACAGAAATTTAGCTCCATAATCTGATCACCCACTTCTAACAATTATATCCTCATCCTATTTCCTAATAGGAAAAATCTCACTGTCTTTTGCTGGTTCAACAGCTTCACTCCTAACATTAGAGTATTTGCCATGGGGTTTAAAGTCATAATCAAGCCGGGCGTGGTGGCGCAGGCCTGTAATCCCAGCACTCGGGAGGCTGAGGCAGGAGGATTGTTGTGAGTTCGAGACCAGCCTGAGCTACAAAGTGAGCTTAAGGCCAGCCTGAGCTGCATAGTGAGACCCTGCCTCAAAAAGACAAAAAAAAAATAAATAAATAAAGTCATAATCATCTATGTTTCTTCTCATTCATCAGCCAAACCTTTTTTTTTTCCTTTTTTTATGTGTTTGGTTGTTACACAGCTCGGACTTGTGGCAATCCTCCTGCTTTCAGCCTTCCCAGCGCTAGGATTACAGGAATATGCCACCATGCCCAGACTCTGGCCAGCTCAGCCCAACCTGGGGGTGGAGGTGGCGAGGCATGTAGTGCTGGGGATCAAACTCTGGTCTCTGCTTTGTCTAAGCTTACCTAAGTAGGTGTTTTAATCCCCTGAGCTATCTCACTATTCAAGATTTGGCCCCTTCAGAATACTCTTCTGCTTTATCTTAAGATCTTGTCCCTCTGCTCTATCCCTCCACATGCCCTCACTGCTCTGTACCAGATCACTGGTCTTTTCATTTCCCAGATCTCTCATTATTTTCATCACTTATCTTATACTACTCTAGACAAATCAAACTACTTGCTATGCCTCCAAAAAACCTTTAATGACAGAGCATGTAAGAGGTGCTATATTTTCCAAGAGCAAACTATTTCATAAACAGATTACTTATAATTAATTTACTTTATTATACTTGGATGTAAAAAAAAAAAAAAAGAAAGAAAAAATGACAAACGACAGAAGGTGATATGATGGGTTTGGCTGGAGCCAGCCAGATCTCAGGCTGAATTTCAGTTCTACCAATTACCAACTCTGTGTCATAGGCTAAGTTTCTTATTAAACTTTTTCAGTGGGCCAATCATGGTGCTAAGTCTTTCCTCACCAACTTTCAGTTTCCTCATCTATAAAATAGATAATCAGGCTGGGGAGGTAGCTCAATGGTCTAAACATCTGCCTGGCAAGTACAAGGACCTATGTTCAATTCTCTAGTACCACATGCTGTGCCAGCCCCAAAACCCAGAGTGCAGAGAGCTGGCCCAAAACCAGGAGTGGCGGTGCATGCCAGTAATCCCAGTACAGAGGAGGGTGAGACAGGAGAATCAGTGTGAGTATGAATTGCATAATGAGACCCTGTATCCAATAAATAAATAAAAAGAAAAAAAATAATTTTTTAAATAAAATAGATACTAAAAAATGATACTAAAACCTAGTCCATAGAGTCATCAAGAGGAGGAAAGATTTAGCCACCATGACTAGCCCACTGGAAAAGCATAACAAACACCAGATCTCACTTTACTGTTTCCTCTCTCCTTTAACATAACACTGTCTAAAAAAGAAAATTTCTTTTAAATAAGTCAGCTAATACCTCTAGAAGCAGCTTCTTAGAGCTGTCATTACATTCCCCCACACCCAGGATGGAGAGGGAACACAGTCCAGAGCAGCAGTTTAAAATTGTAAAGTTAATGATGAATAAAAAACCTGAGTACAATAAACTCCAGCAAAAGTTACATCGGACAGACTCACTTGATAATCACTCACCATCTGTTCCTGGTTGGTGCCAAATGCAGGGCATCCTTGGGGAACGACTATAAATCTAAATCCCTAGTACTCTGCTCATTACTCTTTATACATTTAATTCTCACAACAACCCTGTGAGGTAGATACTAACATTCTTATTTTATAGTTGATGAAACTGGAAGCATTGCATTACCCGGAATTCTAGCTTAGGAGCTTGCACATCCCAGAGCCTCCCATGAAGTAGTAGTGGTGAATGCTGGATTCCTGGTCAGCAGGGTGGCCTACTGAGAATATCCCCAGGGGCCACAAATTTGTAGAGTGAAAACTTAATCAAAACCATATGCATGTATTGCAGTCAGGGTAGATCCTACCATCCAGACACAAGGCCTATTTCAGTGTACTACCAAATTACATGTCATGTATCTTGATTAAGAAATACGTGATATAAACAAATACTAGAGGCAGGCATCCAAAATGACTAGGAAAGTATTTTGGGGAGGAAAAGAAAAAGCAAACTTTTCCTATTTAAAAACATGGCTGCAAATATAGGACAGTACGGATGGTGAGTCACCCTTGTCTAGCAGCTTCCCATGAATCAATCTGGAAAACACTCGTAGAGGCTTGCCTGAGAGATATGGATGGCTGTGGTTGGCAGGAAGTGGGAGGAAAAAGTCCATCAATTACAATGACTAGATGAGAGGTTGACTTCCTTTTTTGGTACAAAAAAGTGAGGAAGAAACCTAAACTCACCATTTGCTCTGATTTTTCTGCTTTGTCTTTGATATCTTTGATTTTGCCAAAGAGTTGCTGGATAGCTTTCTGGGCCTCTTCAAGTGCCTAGAGTTAGAGAGATAAATGAAAAACAAGAAGTCATGCAAGACAGCACCAATCACTATACTATAATAAATTCCAGCTTCAGAAGATAATCAATCATCTTGAAACTTTTTTGATTCATTACATTTAAACTGACAATTTCATTGTACCAAACTAATAGAGAAATAGAACCCAGCATTCAGATATAGGGAAATAGTATGCTTGCCAAACGATACCATAAAGTTAATTTAAAAACTAAACTATTTCCTTCTGTCTTGGTGATTACTATATGTGTTACTGTTGACAATAAATAGAACACACACATCTGGGTGTAAGGGTATGTGCACGTGTACATGTGTACATATACAGTGACCTTACAAATCTTTAAAGAGCTAGTGGTATTCTAAGTTAGCTGTAGTTTGGGAAGCTATGGATTTTAGAATTTCCAAAAGACTGTCAAAACAAACAAAAAATAACCCTCTCCCCCCAAAAAACAAGACTGTGTTTAGGGACTCCAAAATTGTGGCAATTTTTGATATTAATAGTGTCCTACTTGAAAACCAATGAAATGAAATCAGAAAATTATACTTGAAGCTACCTGTGAGCCAAATGTTTCTACAGAAAAACACCTACCAAGATGGATAGCTTGCATTAAAAGTAGTAGTAGTTGCTGTTGTTTAATGTATTTGGTACAGGGTCTCACTATGCAGTGCTAACTCATAGTGATCTTCCTGTTTTCAGCCTCTTGTAACTGGGATTACAGGTGTGCATCACTATGTCTGGACTCAGTGGCAGACTCAGCATGCCTGGGAGCAGGGCCAACTTGGTAAGCGGTGCTGGAGATCGAACCGCAGTCCCTGCACTTTCCTAAGCACGTGCTCAGTCTGCTGAGCTATCTCACTGGCTCTGGCATTAAAAGCATTACAATCTACAGTATCTTCTGTGAGGAGACACAGCAACAGGAGAGGAATTTGGAAGACACTAAAGCTACACATGTGCGAAACACATGTGCTTTATGGTCCTGTGACTGAAAATGACCCACAGCTGAACCAGTGCTCTTAATTCCTCAGCAGTTAGAGTGCCAGTTACACCAGTCAGCATTTCAATTACTCCATCACCTATTCACTCATCCAACAAGCATTACTAAATATATCCAATATACCAAGGGGAGAAGAGGGTTAGGGATGAGCACTTTGGGTGTTCAGTATTCACAAATCTAAAAGGGAGAAGGCAAAAATGCAAGAGATAAAAACCACTGGCCACATGAGAGAAAACCAGACTCCAAGGACTATGATGTTACATAAGTCAAACAAAGTGTTTAATGAGGATAAGAAGAATCATGTTTCACACTGTGAATGGTTCATAGAAGTCAGAGAATTTAATTTCTTATACACTTGTACGTCTTGTGTTATATCTGTTTCTCTAGTAAATCCCTGACTGATATACTGGAAAAAAAAAAAAGAAGTCAGAGAATTGCCAGGGACTGCAGGGAAGTTGTTCATGATCTTGACAAGAGCAGTTTCAGTGGTGTTGGAGGAATGAAAGTGGACAGCAATGATAGGATGAAGTGAATAGAAAGAAGGAGCCAGCAAATGGCATCCTGTGGGCCAAATCCAACCTGCTACCTGTCTGTATAAATTAATCGAGTTTTCTTTCTTTTTGAAGGATATCATAGCCTAACTCATTTAATAAGTGTGAGGGGTGTTTTTGGTGGAACCAGGGATTGAACTCAGGCCTTTGAGCTTGCCAGGGAAGCACTTATTCCACTGAGCCATCTCCCCAGCCCTTAACTCATTTTTATTAAGGTATATCTATGGCTACTTTCCTATAAAATGACAGTGAGGCCTGTTGGCAATTCAGACTATTAGGCCCACTAAGATTAAAATATTTCAGGCTGGGGAGATAGCTCAGCGGTCTAAGCACCTGTCCAACAAGTGCAAGGTTCGATCCCCAGTACCGCATGCCATGCCAGCACCAGAACCCAGGGCACGTTGAGCCAGCCACGGAAAACAGTTGTAATAGTACACACCTGTAATCCCAGTGCTGGGAAGGCTGAGACAGGAGGATCACTAATAGTCCGATCTGCACAGTGAGACTCTGTACCAAATAAGTAAATAAATAAATTTTATGTTTTTAGGGGTCTACAAGGTGTTTAGGGTCTCACTACTAGATTGGACTCATAGTGATCCACCTGTTTACAGCCTCCCAAGTGCTGGGATTATAATCTCAATTGCCTTCTCAGCACACCCAAGGGGCGGGGCTAGTATAGCAGGCCTGGGAATGGAACCCTGGCCCCTGTGCCTGCTTGCAGGGGCTGTAATCCACTGAGCTATTTGGCCAGCCCTAATAAATAAATTTTGAAAGACTAAAATATTTACTATAGGACCCCCATATCGAGTATCTTTTTCAGTAAGTTTTTGCTTTGAGAAAACAAGAAAATTGGGCAAAGGAGGAAAGACTTTTCAAAGACAAGAGATGCTGGGTCAAGGACATAGCTCAGTGGACTAAGTGCCTGCTTAGACCAAGTGCAGGGACTGGGGTTCCATCCCCAGCACCACATAGTGTGCCAGCCCTGCCCCCACCCAACCAGGTGCCTCACTGGGAAGGCTGAAAACAGGAGTATCACTATGAGTCTGAGCTGCATAGTGAGATCCTATATCAAATGCATTAAAAAAAAAAAAAAAAAAGACAAGAGATGTTTGTATGTCTTTTACACACCAGTAAAGTGGAAAAACTGTAGGGACAGGGTATAATGGAATACTTAGACAAAAGGACTTCTGAAAATAGGTTTTTTTGCATTGCTAATATGTAAGTACTTGCTGTGGAACAAGGACACAAATGGCTTTCTCACATGCATCACAGTTAAGGCACCATTCACTCTGGTATAGCCTGGACAGTCCTAGTGTTTGCTGTCTCAGTATAATTATTAATAGCTCTCTCTTGTGAAATTACTCTGGTCATAAATTATATGGTCACCTTATTTACAGCATATACACAAAGCCAGATCACACTAGAATACAATTCTGTGTCAACTGATTAAAAATATCCCAGGGCACACGAGTGGAAGTGCTTAAACTACTGCTCTAAATGAGGTATGCTGACCTCATTGACCCTGCCACTCCCAAGCTCCCAATTCTCAATCCTCAATCTCCAGCCTGCCCAGTGCTAGGATTCCAGCCATACTACCTTTCGCATTACTACCTACTTAGCTAATACGGAGTCTAATGACCAAGACACTACAATTTGAAACTAATCAGAGGACTCTGAAAGCTGGTGGATCATGGTATAAAAAAGTACCACAGAAGTCTTGCAAGCAACTGACCCCTAGAAAGTATCAACCTTCTTGAGCATGACTTCCATGGGATTCTGTGATGGTACAGGTCATGATGTGTTATATAATAATGGGATTGTAGCCAGTACCCTAAATACACCATACTCAGGGAGGAAAGCAAAAAGAGCCAAGTTCCATGCTTAGATCCAACTATGAAGTGTGTGTAATTCTTTTTTGAGAAAGTATTCCTACCCCTATTCCTCTCTCCTTCTCAGTCTGGCCTTTCACCTGAACTGTTTGCACTATAGATACAATTTTTTTCTTCCAATAAGACTTACCCAATTTTCCAAAACCAAAAGATTCCTATGAAATATTCACTCTATCAAGCAAATCTGCTCTTAAAATATACCCTAATATTTGATATCTAATCTATAATAATCAGTAACACAGACAGAAGAACATTTTTTAATTGGAAGAACCATACGATATATAAAAGAATAAGATTTTTTAAAAAGATATTACAATACTACTCAATTAATCAGAAAATGTAAGGAAAGATTCTGACATAGCCCCTAGACACTCCCAATAAAATGTGGCTACTTTTCTATTCCAAGTTGGATATGGATTAAAAACAGAACTAATTGCCCCAAAATGTCTGCATTCAATCTGCCCTAAGTTTGCCCTCTTCCTGGAGCACTGGCCATAGCCTGCCTCTGAGGGTGTTACTAGGGTAGCAGTTAGCTGTAGTCCTCTTCAGTAACTCCAGTCTGTAATCAGGAAATGCAAAGCATTTTCACTAACTTAACCCCAAAGACTAAGCAAAATCAATCACAACATCCACATATTTCTGTGCATAATTAAATATAACTGTGACTCCTAATTTCCCTTGCCTCCTGAAGAAGATTCTGAAAAAGCTCTCTGAGTCACACTAGGTCATGTTCATAGGTGATAAGCAGTACTGGAGCTGGCACACCCATCTGTTGTCTGCCTCACACTTAGACAGAGGGCCTGTGATCCAATGAAAATGCTTCGAGAAATAAACATCCCCCTTGGCCCTAAGAAGCATCTATTTTGTAGTTTGGTCTGTCAGAGAATTATGTTGCCTTTATCCTGTACACCCATAGTCTTTCAGAGATTTTAAACAGAGATCTAGTTAGCTGCAACTGCAGGAAGGAAAGAAGATTGTTCATTTTCAAAACTGGTATGACTTTTAAATTGTTCCTTGAAAAAACAATGTGGTAGTACTCAAAGTTACTAGGAAAAATTAGATTCTTTCCACCACTCTGCTGTAACTTCTATTTTCCACTTCTGCATCTATTTGCTGATTTCCCTAATGTTACACTGGTTAAAAGCAAGAGGTTTTGAGCCAGCAGACCAGGATGCCTGGTTCTGCCATTTAACTCTGATCTCTATAGGTTATTTCACCTTTAGAAGGGTAGTTTCATAATTCTTGAAATAACATCACCGCAAAAAGATTTTGTTAGAAAGGATCACAGAGTTAGGTATTGGTGATCTTAGAATTACTGACCCAGTGTTCTTTTCCTTCAAATCGTATCACACTCTTATAAAGCCCACTGGCCAAAGGGCACACCAGACCCAGGTTGGGCCAATGAAAGTTTTCCTGTTGTTCGTTTTTCCAGAACTAGAATTGGGAAAGAGTTAAACTTTTTGGTGCTGGGAACCCTAGGATACAAGACTAGAAGAAAAAAGGGGAGGGCAGAAAGACTTGCTTGCTTGGCAAGTGAAAGGGCCTGAGTTCAATCCCCAGTTCCACCAAAAAAAAAAAAAAAAAAAAAAAAAAAAAAAAAAAAAAAAAAAAAAAAAAAAAAAAGATATAAGACTGAGTTAAACAGCAACAAATATCCCCCAAAAAGGAAAGACATTAATCTGCTTAGAGAGATGAAGCCAACATGAAGAGAGACACAGAACCACACGAAGTACTAATCCAGTCCTGAGCTCTAGCTGTTTGACAAGCCTGGATGAGATACTACTCTTCCTACCATTAGGCTGTCCAGTTTCCTTCAGAACAAGACACAAAAGGATTCTTCTAAATAATTAGTTTTGCTTAGGGCAGTTTAAATTGGGATTTTGATTTAATAAACACAAGAAGTACCATGTTAACACAAAGGGTCTGCTAAATGGCAACTATTAATACTATTCTCAGAAGGAATGTCATATTACACGAGGGACTATCACTCTAAGAGTCAAAGGTTGTGACTCATCTTTTTGAGAAAGCCTTGTCAACAAACTTGCTAAAGCCAGGAATGTGGGTGTACACTTATAATCCCAGCTATTTGGGAGGTGAAGGCAGGAGGATTACAAGTTTGAGACCATCCTGGGCAACTCAGCAAGACTTTGTCTCAAAATAAAAGAAGTCAAGATAACCTCAGTACAAGGCCCTGGGTTCAAGTCTCAAAACCATAAAAAGAAAAATACCAAAAACAAACAAATAAAACCAAACAACCCAGTAACACTCAGTAGCTGCAAGCACATTTAGAAGAGTGGCTCACAGATGGGGGAAAAGAAGGGTGGCATTTTAAAACTATGCTAAAATCAAATATACTCCAGAAGTTTAAATCTTTCTGTTCATTCCTTCAATAAAGAGTATCCCATGTATGTACTGTGAAAAGAGTATGTACTGAGAAAAGAGCACAAATACAGGATACATCTATAAAGAGACTGAAAAAATTATGTGTAAAAAACACAAGTAACTATAAGAATGACACAGAATCATTCAGTGCCATTTGATAAGCCAAAGAATTCCCAAGAAAGCAGAAATGTTGAAGATGGCTCCCCCTTCTGCTGTACCTTAAACAGGGCCTTTAGGTGACAGCCCACTAAAGGTAAACACCTAGGATTAAGTAGTCTCTATTCAAGGAAACTTTTCTTCTAACACTACAGGACATCCAGTACTACAGGGAACTGTTGCTACAGAAACAGTATCACCTGCTAGAGCAGTGGTACTGTAACAAACCTCCGGAATATTATCAGTGCAGGCCATTCTCCACTATGATGCCACATAGTAGGACAAGCTACAGGCCTCTCATAGCCACAGGTACCTGCAGATGGACAACACTGTGCTTTCCTGAGTTGTAGGACATATACTAGATATCCTGTGTCTGATAGCCTTGATCAGATGCCAGATGGGCTCCCATCAGTTAAAAATCATTAGCATTAACACTAATGTCCCCCATAGTCCATTCAGAAACTTCAAGTACAAAGGGGCTTTATTTGAAGTACCGAGTTCTTTCCAAATTTATGAACCAAAAGAATGTAAAGAGCAAAGGGAGTAATTCTCACCTTATTTGTTAAAATGCTCTGTACCACGTAAGTTACTTTTTTTTTTTTTTTTTTTTTTTGGTCTTTTTGAGACAGGGTCTCACTATGCAGTTCAGGCTGGCCTTAAGCTTACTTTGTAGCTCAGGCTGGTCTCGAACTCACAGCAATCCTCCTGACTCAGCCTCCCGAGTGCTAGGATTACAGGCATGCGCCACCACACCCGGCTCATAAGTTACTTTTATTTATGATTTCTGCAAACCACATCCACTGAAAATGTGAACCAAAGAGCTCATTTTTATTGTTTTTAGGAGACAAGCCAGAAGTTAAAATCACAAGACAAGGCTGAGACATACATGCAGCAGTGCCCAAACAAGACTAAACATTTATATCTTAAAGTTCTGCTTATATCTGTTATCACTCATAGCCTAAAACATGTTAGTCCTAAAATAGCTGGGAGTGGCGAATGTATTCATGCACAGCTTCCCTTGATGAAACAGAACCCTAGAGGGGGAGTTCACTTAAAGCAGCAATTCCTAATGGCAAGAGAAAAGGAAATGTTTAAGTAAAAGCTTCAGCTGCTTTTGCTGCATAAAAGGTACAGAAATTCAATACTTTAGGAAACCGGGCACATTTAAAGTAACAACTTGTCCAAGTTTAATAAAGAACTACTTCCCACAAATAGCTGAGACTTCCAGCTGCCAACTTAGAGGCTGCTTACCTCATTTAATTCCCCAAATCTTACTATTACTTCTAATTTTAGTCACTTGTAACTTTCATTTATATTAAGGGTCTTCATTCAGAAGAAAACAGCCTTTTGTGGTGATACGTAGATGTTCCTTCCACTGATTTTTAGACACTGTCTGTACCAAATGTTCTTTTGGCTATGGATGATGACCTTGGGGCTTCTGATGACTGGTTTACTTTCTTCCTATTTCACTTATTCTCTTCAGGACCTCAATAGTTCCTGTATTTTCAATATGCAAGTGTACAGTAGGCATATGGTTCTCTTTTGGTCCTCAGGTTCTTCTTTAAGTTCAGTTTCTTTATTATGCTGAGAGAAACCCAGCTGGTGAATGAGGCCATGGTCACAGTCACTATTCAGATTCCCTTGTGAGAGAATTAGCTTTCCAGGTTCTACAGTGAGAAAAAAATGGCTCTGGAATTTGTTGCTAAATGTGTGTCACTGTTTAAAATGAAAATTTGGTATAGACAAGTATCATACTGGCAACCAGAAAACCTGGGTCCCTGATTGACCATTAGTATGTGTAGAAAGTAGACTGTCTGGGCCTGTTTTTCATCTATAACACAGATAAAATAATATCTACATGGCCTAATTTACATCTTTGTGAGAACAATAGGCAACAATATTTGAGAGAGTAAAAAATAAGCATATCTCAGGGCTGGCCAAATAGTTCAGTGAATTAAAGTGCCTGCTTAGGCAGAGTACAGTGGCCAGGATTTGATTCCCAGCATGCCATGCCAGCCCCACCCCCAGGGCATGCTAAATAGGCAATTGAGAACAGGGTATGGTGGCACGTGCGTAATCCCAGTGCTTGGGAGGTTGAAAACAAGAGAATCACTATAAGTCTGATCTATGTAGTGAGACCCTGTACACTCTGTAGATGCTGTCCCAAATTCATTAAAAAAAAAAAAAAAGAAGAAGAAGTATATCTCTATTATAAAAGAACATTAGCTTTACTGGTCCAGACAAATGTCTCAAAATATATATTTTGCAAATGTAACTCAAAATGTATCTTTGCTTATATTGACTTAATCATAAAAGACATAATCTCATGAGGGTACACTCTTAATCCTAGTTAGGGCTAAAAGTGGTACTAGAATGTACCTGGAAGATGCTGATTTAGTCATCAGAACTCTATAAAAATCAGAATTTCCAAATATACAATTCAGAAAAGTACAGATTTCTGAGTTAACAGAAGCAATACTTAGCCTAAGTTATGATAATGATGTTATTATAGGTAATAACAGTGAGCTATCCTTTTCTACAACTGGGAACAAAAACCTGCTCTATAAAAGTATTTATATCAGCAAATTTATTTGTCAGAAGGCACATCTGCAGAAGAAATGCTTTTCTTGTAGATGTAATTGATTGTGGTGAGATTGGCACTAACATACTTTATCTAACATCCATTCTAGGCATCATAATACCTAGAGATGAATCCAGCAACTGCTCGGAGTCCATAATGCAGTGCTGCCTTGGTTCATGAACTTAATTTATTCTACAGTTTTGGAAAAGATGGCTATGTTTGTGTTTGCATGGGAAAGATAATCCAAGTCATGTTTGTCACCTAATGCAGTGTCTACAAACAAAAACAAAATTTTGCCTAATATACCTGTTTCAAACAAAAGCATTTGATAACTGAGGTACAACTGTACAAAAGGAGAACAAATCAGAATCCTGGTATGTGATCCAACACTATACAGAGGAGGAGAAGTTGTTTGCATACTTTAAAATGTTAATCTAGATGAGTACCAGAACACCAAACCCCCAACAAATTAAAAAAAAATTATTCCTATTTTGCAAAATTAATTTTTCATAGGAAACCTGAGAGTATAAATTTTATAACTTTAGTACAGACTCCTAAAAACAGGGATTAATGGAAATGCAAACAGAAAAACTATGGCACTGAATTCATGATATTCTAAATATTATATTTCCATGGGCAGAAGAGAAAAAGAAAAAAGGAAACCAAGTTCTTACATGAAGGCAGAGCTTCAAATTCCCATTACCACATTTAAATTTTAAATAGCTTTTCATATTAAGGACTTGAAACCTGGAAAGCTCTGCCCTGTTAGCAAAAACAGTACAATTTTTCTAATGTACAGCTTTAAACTGAGGATGGGGTTCTTATAAAACCTTTACTAACAATCAAAAGTAAGAGTGGGCACCAAGCCAGCAGCTGCAGTAACCACAGTTTCAACTTCAACTCCATGATGTTTCCCTTGGTCAAAAATGCACATTAGATCATCTTCCAGTTCGACACATTCAACAAATGGTAGCAAGGCAGAGCCACCAGAAACGTACACCTGAATTCCATGACAAATACAAATTTAATTCTATATTAGTTGGTGGAGCCACATTCTGTATTGCTGCATGGACCTATACAGCAACACAAACTGGAATAGAATGGAACCTTTCCCCTGTTGGCAGAGTCACCCCCAAAGAATGGAGAGATCAGTAATCATGCCAGCTGATATGATACAGCTGAATTATTTATAAATGAAATCATAATTGATGCCAGGTAAAAGTATTGTGTATCCATTAAAATATGGCCTATTGAAGAAATAAAGTACAATTGAAACCTTAAAAAGAATAAAAGCAAGAGTGACCTGGGCAATAGCCAGAACAGTTACAGTAGTGATTTTCCTTTCTAGATATAGACACCAGTTTAAACTTGTGATTGCCTTTAACATGAAAACAAAGAGATGACAAAAACTGTTTGACTTGTTCTTTCTGGCTCCTAAAGAGTGTCAATTTACATGGAGATGGCTCAGAAAAATAATGAACTTCAGTATTCCTCTTGGCACGCAATTTTCTTAACACTATTTTCAATAATAATAGCCACTAGATGGGAACAACTGAACTATCTATGAACAAATGAATGAAAAATACAATAAATCCATAAGCAGTATTGCTTAGCTACGAAAAGGAGCAAAGTTCTAAGCCAGGTATAGTGTTGCATGCCTGTAATTCTAATTACTCAGGAGGCTGAAACAGGAGGAACAAAAGTTTGAGCCAGGATGAAAAACTTAGTAAGACCCTATCTCAAAATAAAATTAAATTAAATTTAAAAAATAAAATAAAGACATCAGGGATGTAGGAAGTGCAATCGGCAGTAATGGGACAGTTGGGGAGGAGGAGATAAAGTTCTGCTACAGGCTACAATACAGATAAACTTTGAGGACAGAATAAAAGTGAAAAAAAGATCAAATACTACTTGATTTCATTTATATGAAGAATCTGGCAGATTCATAGGAGAGAAAATAAATTAGAGGTCACAGGAGGCTGGGGGCACTATTTCTTAGGCAAGTGCTCTATCAGAAAACTATATCACCAGTCCACATATTTTTTAATGGTTTCAGAGTTTTGGTTTGAGATGATGATTAAATTTCAGAAATAAAAATAATAAGGCGTGTGGTGGCACACACACCTGTAATCCCAACAGTTGGGAGGCTGAGGCAGGAGGATCATCATGAGTTCAAGCTCAGAATGAGCTACATAGCGAGATCCTAAGAAAACAAAACAAAAAACAGTGAGGGTTGTAAAATACTATGAATATAATTAGTTCCACTGTATATCTAAAGAGGCTAAAATGATAAACTTTATTTATATAATTGGTTTTTTTTTTTTTTTTGGTGGAACCAGGGATTGAAATCAGGCCCTTGCACTTGCCAGGCAAGTGCTTATTCTACTGAGCCATTTCCCCATCCCCTATAATAGGTATTTTATACAATTTCTTAAAATTAATAATGTACTGGGGGCTGGGGATTTGGCTCAGTAGAATAAGCACTTCCTTGGCAAGTGCAAGGGCCTGAGTTCAATCCCTGGTTCTGCAAAAATAAATAAATAAATAAATAAATAAATAAATAATAATAATGTGCTTATCAAAAGACATTCAAAGACTACTGTGGGCTGGGGAAGTAGCTCACTAGAATAAGGGCTTGCCTGGCAAGCATAAGGTCCTGAGTTCAAACCCCAGTACTGCAAAAAAGCACAGTGGTCTAAGTGCCTGCCTGGTAAGCACAAGGACCCAGGTCCAATCCTGAGTGCTGCATGCTGTGCTGGCCACTGAAACTAGGCATGGTGGCACATGCCTGTATCCTAGCACTGGGGAAGCTGAGACAGGAGGATCACTAAGAGTCCCAGATATGTAATAAGACCCTGTATCAAGCAAATTAAATAATTTAAAAAAAAAGGTCTGGGAAGTTAGTGCAGTAGAATAAGTGCCTCCCTGGCAAGTACAGGGTCCTGAGTTCAATTCCTGGTACTGCAAAAAAATAAATAATAGTAATAATAATAATAATAAAAGCCGAGATTGGTTGCACATGTCTGTAATCACAGCACTCAGAAGGCTGAGGCAAGAGGAATGTCAAGAGTTCAAAACCAGGGACCAGGGAGATAACTTGGCAGTCTAAGTGCCTCCCTGGCAAGCATAAGGACGTAGGTTCAATCCCAAGTACTGCATGCCAGCCACCAAACCGAGCATAGTGGCACATACCTGTAAACCCAGCACTGAGGAGCCTGAGACAGGAGGATTACTATGAATCTAAGCTACATAGCAAGATCCTATACCAAAGAAAGAAAGGGAAAAAAAGAAAAATTGGAATAAGCACTTCTCTGGCAAGTGCAAGGGCCTGAGTTCAATCCTGGTTCCGCAAAATAAATAAAAATAAATTTAATTAATTAATTAAAAGTTTGGAGACCAGCCTGGGCTACCAAATGAGCTCAAGGCTAGCCTAAATTGCAGTGAGACCTTGTCTTAAAAGACTAAATAAATAAATGAATAGAATAACTGGGTACAGCTGGGTACAGTGATAAACATCTGTAATCCCAGTTGTTTGTGAATCTAAAGCAGGAGGGCTCACAAGCTAGTCTACAGAGACGAGGAGTGAGGCTGAGACACTGCAAATTGAAGGCAATCCTGAATTACACAGTAAAACCTTTTCTCCAAAAAAAAAAAAAAAAAAAAAAGCTAGCCTAGGAAATTTATCAAGACCTACTCTCAAGGGCCAGCCAAATAGCTCAGTGGATTAAAGCTCCTGCTTAGGCAGATGCAAGGCTAGGTTTGATCCTGGTGTGTCCTGCCAGCCCCGCTCTGAGACAGTGATTGAGACTGGGCATGGTAGTGCATGCCTGTAATCCTAGCTCTTGCTCTTGGGAGGCTGAACACAGGTGGATCACTATGAGTCCAATCTACATAAGTGAGACCCTGTAGGCCCTTACTAAAAATAAAAATACCTAGTTTGAAACTGAAAAAAATAAACCAAGCATGGTGGTCCATGTCTGTAATCCCAGCACCCAGGAAACTAAGACAGGAGGATTGCCATGAATTCAAGTCTAAACTGGGCTGCATAAGCAAATTCAAGGCCAGTGTGTACTACACAGCAAGATGCTATCTCAAAAATAAATAAACACATAAATAAATAAATAAAATAGCTAAGCAGAAAGGACTGGGAATGTAGATCAGAGGCTTCGCAGGGTTCAACTCTGGATTCAACCACAATGTAACAAAATAAGCAAATAAAAATAGCAACTTTTCCCCAGTACTGCCAGCCATCTCTGCACACTAAGCCTTTGCCCTTGGCAAGGCAGGCATAGGGACCTGTATGGGCTACATGCCAGGTACATGGAACTATCCAGCCTTGCCACTCCAAGGCAGAAATAATTGCAGACTCCTCCTTGCCCCACTCTAACATGTGAGATATGCCCAAAGTTGTGTTCTGAGAAAAGCCATGTGGGCTAAGATATAGCTTAGTGGCATAAGCATCTGCTTGGTAAGAGCAAGGTCCTGATTTTGATCCCTGACACCAAAAAAAAAAAGCCATTCCTTTAATTACTTCTCATTCTCACATAACAAAGAATTAAAATAAGCTCAAAAAAGATAGAAAAGTAATGAAATGGGGATGGAAAAGATTAAGAAATAAGTCTAAATACAATCCTTTGCAAAATTCTAAAAAATAGTCCTGCCTTGCTTAATCTAGGGAAAAAAAAAATAAGAAATACAACATTAAGACTGGAAACAATATACAGATTTAGAAAGGATGACTAAATGTAGGCATTTGAGTAACATTATTTTCAAGGATCTCCATGTAATAAAATTGACTCAAGTAGGAAATGTAAATATTAAGCATAGAACATTTTCGTTCTCTGAGGACAGCACCCTGAAAGCAGTAAGCAGTCTCTCTTAAGTAGAAACACACCTAGAGTTGCTTTAAAGCTTAGCAGTGGTGATGGAAAAAACAGGATGTGACAGATGTGTGGATGAGCAGATTGAGAATGTGGACATTTCAAAGGGATTCATCATAATTAGCAGCAGCATTACTACCAATTCCTAAGCATGATTGAACCCAACATTGTAATAGATATTTAAAATATATTAACTCTAATTCCTCAAAAATAGAAATCCATGCCTGGCAAGCACATGGTCCTGTGCTTGATCCCTGGTACTCCCCACCCCCAAAAAAGAAAAAAACAAAATAGAAATCTTATTTGAAAACATCATTTATAGTGATCCATGCATAGCCATGTTTATAGTAGCACAATTCATAATAGCTAAATCTTGGAAGCAGCCTGCACATCTATCAACAGATGAATGTTTAAAGAAAATATGGAATTTATACACAATACTATTCTGCCATAAAGAAGGATAAATTTGAGTCATTTGTAGAAAAGCGGATCCACCTCAAGCCTATGTTAAGTGAAATAAGTCAGGCACATGAGCTCACACAGCACATGGTTTCCCGTACAAGAGAAATCCAAAGTATAAAGAACAAAATAGAAAACACCTAGTAACAATGTCAAATTCTCACAGTTTTTGGCAATTTATACAAAATGTTCAGTTTTTCATTAAGCATAGAAGAGAAAGAAGATAACTATTTGGAGTACTCAGGCATAATAAACAGCCCAAAGCATGATGGATTAGACTAGATGCAATCACACTGCAGGGCTAAATAATTAATAGACATTTAACAGTTGTATCAGTCAGGGGGTTACTAGAGGAAAAGATATAACACAAAATGTACAAAATCAACCACTACACCAGCCCTTGTGTCTGAACTAGTCACTTGCTGTCTAGACCTCTACAAAAATTATATCACTCTGAGAAAGGTGAATGATGAGGACATAGCACTAAAATTCATATGGAACCAGAAAATGGAATTCATATAGAACTAGAACAGCAAAAGCAATCCTGGTGAACAAGAGTATAGTAGAGGTCCACAGAGATAGCTGTGTCTTCTAGGCTGAGCATTTTATACTAAAGTGAGCCTGAGGAAGAAGAAATAGGAAGTCTATAACTGCACACCAATGGCTCTGAACACCATGCACGCCCACACCCCCCCACAACACACACACTCTTTTTCATCTACAACATGAATGAAGACAGAGGGGAGATCTGGAAAAATCTGCTAATGATAAAATGGAAAGGGCTTTAAGACTCTAAAAGGATTGAAAAGCTGGAAAAAAAAAAAAAAAAAAAAAA
>PVKA01034895.1:0-23090 GCA_004027165.1 Ctenomys sociabilis | reverse complement strand
TTTTGGTATTGTACAAGGTGCATACATGATATTATATTTACAGGTTTTTTTATAGCTGAATTATATCAAAAATTCAATAATTATTTACCTAGTGGATGACCATAGCACTAAAAGCCGACATAATATCCTGTCCAACCACCATTAGTGCAGATCTTGCCTATCATAGAATTATGTAGAAGCACAGCATTATCTATCCCAATAATGTCTTTTTTTTTGCCAGTTCAGTCCTGCCCTGAGGATGGGGTTGGCAATGGAACTGTGGTCCCCTGCACCTGCCTAAGCTTGCCTAAGCAGGCACTTTAGACTGCTGAGCTACCTTGCTGGCCCCTTTAATTCTGTTTTATTCCTTTTGCCAGAATTCTGATTAAAGCAGCATTACTTGCTTTTCTCTCTCTTTCTTCTTCTTCCCTTTTTTTTTTTTTTTTTTTTTTTTTGTAAATTAAAAGGTGAGCAATAAGTGGACATTAGTTATTTGGAAGAAAGGAAGGTGAATAAAATAGTGATTATTCCAGAATACATGTTAACTATATGTTGATATAGTCTGTGCTTGATTGGTAATATGCTTTTTCTGTTACATTAAGCTATTATTTATCAAATGGCTCTGCATTAAGTCATATCTAGGCACTTATATGAATTAATTCACTTACTCGTCATAGTGCCAGAAAGTAGATACTACTATTCCCTTTACAGATGAGGAAACTGAAGACACAGCTATGTAGTAGAGCTAGCTTTACAGTCTGCCTTGAGAACTTTGTCTTAATTGTTGATAGGGTTGAATTCTTGCAGGCAGAGAAATAAAGAAATTGACAATTAGATAGAGGAATTGGGACTTTATCCAGAGTTATAACTCTGGCAGTTTTACGGTTTAGGATTGGCTATGAAAAGGGAAAGTATTTCTCATATAAACTGAACGGATTGATCAGAGTTTTAACAGGAAAGAGATATTCCATTTAAATTTATGGTGGTATTTTTTTGACATTTAAAATCAGAGGCAACCTTTCTCAAGAGAAAGGTATCTTCCAAATCCTTAGGAGAGTGCATGCTATCCACAGGAGTTGTTTACATACAAACTTAAGAGACAGGGTCTTTCTGTGTAGTTCAGACCTGCCTTGAGCTCATTTTGTAGCCCAGGCTGGTCCTGAGCTCCCAGTGATTCTCCTGCCTTAGTGTCCTGAGTGCTGGAATGCAGGTGTGCGCCACCAGGCCTGGTTCAAACATTTTATGTTAAGTATTGATTCATTGTTGTTGGCAATGTAATAAATGTAGCATATCTGTTATCTACTGCTGCATAGCAAACTGTGGTGGATTGACAACTGGTGGTCAACCTGTTACACCCAGCTAACTGAACTAGTGTGGTGCTGAATGTGGGAGGCTCACCTGAGGATTGTTGCCAGCAGCATATGAGGCTGTTAGGGAAACTGGGGAAGCTGTTGGAAGCTGCTGGTTCTCCTGGGCCTTTTTTTCTTTTTGTATTATGGCAGGGCCTACAGGGTCTATAGAGTTTCACTATGTAGATCAAATTCATAGTGATTCCCTTGTTTTTCAGCCTACCAAGTGCTGGAATTACAGGCCTGTGCTACCATGCCCAGTCTCAAATCTCAGTCTCAGTGTACCTCTGGGGACAGGGCCGGCATGGCACATCAGGGAACCAGCTGTTGTGCTCTGCCTAAGCAGGCGTTTTAGTCTGCTGAGCTATCAGGCTGGCTCTATTGGGCTATTTTGTTGAAGGACTTTATCATTCTGGCTTTCCTGATGAACTTGGCTGTTCTCATTGGAGGAGGAACTTGGGACTTCATTGTTGCTGAGAATGGCTGTGGTTCACTTTGGGAGAGCTCTGTCCCCTTGAGCATCAGTCATCTCCTGGCTCTGGTGGGGAATATGATGCATTGCTCAGTCTCCTGGAGAAGTTTGTCATGTTGGCTTTCCTGATGGAAACTCAGTTGTCTTCATCATTAGAGGTGCGTGGAGCCTCACTGTTGCTGAGGATGGCTGTTTTATTTTTTGGGAAAGCTCTGGTTCTTACCTTGAGCATTGTTTCCTGGCTCTAGTTCAGATCCCTCAGTGTACTACTAATACAGATCCTTCATCCTGCTGGCATAGATTTTCTGTCTTCCACCACTGACTTTGGGGCCTTCCTAGTGCAGATCCATGAAACATGACTGCATGAGACATTGTTGTAGGCTCTAGGCCTCCAGATGGACTCATTGGAGGCGATGCTACTGGCTCTGTGTCTTCAGCTAGACTCATGCAGGACATTATAGTGGGATCCATGACCTCAGTTGGATTCTTTAGTCTTTAGTGTGGACAGATTTCCTGCACTCTTTGGATGATTGATTATAAAATAATTTTATAAAATGTCCTATATTTTATTGTCCCCCTTGCAAAACCCCAAACAGCTACACAAACCATCCCCAAACTTAAGCAACAGTAATCATCATTTTGCTAAAAAGTTTCTTGAGGCAGCTTGGGGGAGGGCCCACTTTCAAGATAGCTCACTCACTCAGCCAGAGAATTGATTCTGGCTTTCAGCTGGGACCTGAGCCAGGGCTAAGGGCCAGTATCCTTGATTTATCAACTTTGGGGTCTTTCTAGAGCTATTTGTTCTTTTTCACTGTATAGGGGTTGAATTTCTTTTTCCTTTTTTTCTTCTTCAGTATTGGGGATTGAACTTGGGACCTTGGGCATGCCAGCCAGGCGCTTATGCCGCCGAGCTGTCTCCCTGGCCCTAGGGGTTGAATTTCAAGGAGCATAACCTATTGGAATAGAGCTTACTGTATAATTGTTTATTGAAGTAATTGAAGAATCTATGGTGGTTTTCTTGTTCATGTTGGCTCACTTGGCAAATTACCCCATAAAGTGCATGTTTTTAATTAGGGTCTGGTAACCCTTGGCTCTGAGAACTGCTATTTAGAGGGTTCTTTTATCTTCACATGAAGTCCTATTTTTTCATTCAGCCACGTAGCTCTTTCTAGTAAATTACCCCAGTTATTACTAGTCTGTAACAATCATCTGAACCATTCAATAAACAGAGAAGAAAACCTTTTTAAAGTTTAGAAAGCTCCCTTGGGACTTCTTTGTCCTTCCTTTGTTTAGATTCAGCTACAGTGAAAATTAACATAATATTCTCTTCCTGGATAGGGAAGTAGTGTAATAATGAGTTTACCTAGTGCTGTTCTTAAGTTGTAGGTTAGTTTCCCTAAAATGAAAATACACATTTCTTTCTTTACAAGAGACAAAGTAGTACATAAATTTCTTTCTTTCTTTTGGGAATGGTGGTACATTATTTGTGATCTCTTTCCTCTGGGTCACTGAGGCAGGAGGATCAAAAGTTTGAGCTAGCCTGGGCAACTTGGTGACTTAATGAGACTGTCTCTAAAAGAGTTGAAGATGTAGCTCATTATGAAAGCCCCATGCTTCAGTCCTCAGTAGTACACACACACACACACACACACACACACACACACACACACACACACACAAACACACACCACATGTCCCACAATAAAAGAGAACAATAAAGTCTTCTATGGGCTGGATACTGGCCTGGAACAAAGCAGAGATCTCTGAACCTCTTAGTTTATGTATTGTAATGAGAAGAGGGATCATTAATGTAAATAAAATGATGAATTTGTAAGTTATTTGAATAGAGAAATAAAATATGGTAGTCTCAAATATTGATCATTCAGCAGATGCTGAGCCAAGGCATGAAGGATATGAGAAAGTTACCATATGGAACTACCAGGGAAGAGCATTCCTGACAGAGGGAACAGCCGCCGCAAGGATCCTTGGGAGGAAGGGTGCTTTGCAATTTCAAGGCAGAGTAAGAAGATCTGTGTGACTGGGCTCAGCTGAATGAGTGGGAGAGTAATAAATGTCAGAGAGACAAAGTAAGGGGAAGGGTCAGATGAAGTAAAACTTTGTCTTAAGAATAACTAGCATTTTGGACTGGTGTTCTCTCTCATTGAATTGTATTTAACTGACACACATTAAAATTTATTGTATTTCACACACACATACACACAAAAAAAAGAATTTGGGATTTTTTGCATGTTAGACATGGGGAACCGAACCGGGGTCGTGGAGACAGTCAATAGAATAAGTGCTTCCCTGGCAAGCGCAAGGGCCTGAGTTCAATCCTGGATCCACCAAAAAAAAAAAAAAAAAAAAGATATGGGGAGCCATCTGAAGGAGTTGAGCTGATCTATGTTAAGAGAATTGCTCTACTTGCTGTGTTGTTAACAGCTTGAACCAGGCAGGCAGGAAGGCAGCAGGATTACTAACTGTTCTGTGTCCTCTTTTGGCTTTATAAATCATCACAGGCTTACATCTCTTACCTTATTTGAATCTCAGAAAGTATTTTACTTGTGAGGAATTGGAGATTTAGAGAAGTTAACCAACTTTCCCAAGGCCACTCAAACAGGGAATCTTAGTCACATCTTGAATACAAATTTTCTATTTGTAAATTTTGTGTTCTACTTTTCCACAGTAGAACCTGAAGCTTTCTATGCTACTTTCAGCTTAAAGTAATTCAGTTTTTCATGTGTGGTTCTCATGAGCAACAGCAACATATGGTTTCTTTTGTGGATGAGAAGCAGTATGATTTTTACCTGCTGAGAGCACTTACATTTAAAATTGACCTCTTTGTATTAGAAGAAAGCAGGTTTGCAGGAGCAGAGTAGACTTGGAGATGTGCCATTTTATGTTCAGCCACTTGGTATGAAGATTGGGTATCTTAAGGATTAAGTGACTTCATAAATAATCTAAAACAGTTGTTGGCTTTTAGAATTTCATAAATGAAAAAAGTAAAGTAACAATTGTTATAATACTTTTTCCAGACTCTGGGGGAAATTGAAATCATTTGTATTTTATTAATCCATGCTTTTCAGGCACATTGGCCCATAACATGAGCAAGAGTTTTGGTGTAATGATTATTTTGTGGCTTGAAACTCTGATGATTCTTATGAAGAGCAGTGTGTTTCTGATCCTAGAGACAGAGATCACAGAGACTTCTGTTTTCTTAACATTTATTAATTGATTTAAAAATGCTGAGTAGAACCTGACTTAAGCTGTTTACAAAAAGAATTAGGTTGGTTGCTTTATTGATATTATAAACTAGAAACAGTCTTGGATACATAATCATACTAACTCGTACTGTGACTGAGTCATCTCTTTGTGTGTTTGGAAATTTAATTTTTCCAGTTAACAAAAAGGAACATTTGAATGATGCAAAAGCACTCAGGCCAAGAACCTAAAAGTTCATATCAACAATAATTTTCTCATACTCTTTTGTATATTTGACCATTACAATAACTATCACATTCCTATCCGAATATTTGTGGGATTGCAGTTGCACTTAGTTAATCTTGACTTCTGGCAGTGAAGACTCATAAGACTTTCAAGAATTAATAAAATTAACAGTGCAAGTGGGACTGGGGAGATAGCTCTGGGGCATAAGCGCCTGTGTGGCAAGGGCAAGGTCCTGAGTATGATCCTTGGTACTGCATGCCTGGCCAGCCTGGGAACTTCAGATGTGCCCAGAGGGCCCCAGAACCAGGCGTGGTAGCACATGTGTGTAATCCCAGCACTGAGGAGGCTGAGACAGGAGGATCACTATGAGTCTGAACTACATAGTGAGAACCTATATTTAAAAAAAAAAAAAAAGTGTAATTTTGCAGTTATTTCCATGATTAAACCTAGTCTTAGTTCATTCCACAGAGGGTGTATATAATTCTTTGGGATTTTTTTTTAAAAACTGAATTGGAAAGTCATCCTATCCATATTTAAGCTTAAGGTATTTTTTTCTTCTTTTTTTATATATAAATTTCAAGACTCAAAATCCATAGGGAATAAAAGTCAAACAATAATGATAGCCAAAGCCAAAAAAACTGAAAAGCCTTGTAAGATTCTTAAAAATGTTTTTAGGTATTCATATTATCCTTTCAAAACAGGTTGTGTGCATTTCAAAATATATTCTATAGATTTCAAACTATGTGTAGATGATAAAATTGAGACTCAGACTCTTTTGAACCCTTATTTTTATCTTGTTTCTTATTGCCTTATTCAGTATTTAATTGACACTTATATAATGTAGTTTGTAGAGATAACCAGAGCTCTTTGGCTAAAAAAGAGCCAGAGTTGCAAAGTATCTATGGTCAAGGGTATGTTGTTATTGTGGTGCAAAGTCATTACCATTGTGGACCATGGGAAAAATAATGGCCTTACAAGTCAACATCAAAACTGATTTTCAAGTATGGTGAAATGATTATATGATGATTTGGCTCTAGATGCAATGAATAATTTACATTAATAGTTAAATTCAAGGCATTTTCTTAGACATCATAAATTGTGAGCTGAAATGCTAGAGTTTATAGTGGTTTTAAAAATGTTGGAAGAACCATGTTCAGTAGAGGGCTTTTTAAAAACCTTAAAGTGCTAGTAATTCTAAATTAACTTATTAACTGCTTCTCTTGAGTTTTCTTAAATATTCACTAGGCTGAGTTTTCCTAAGTTTGCATGAACATTCCCCTGAGTCCCATCTCCTTTGCAGTGAGGCTCATAGTTTTGTGTGACTGCTCAAGGGAACATTTAGCCTAAAATATACAACTATAATAAAAAATAACCTTAGTGCCCCAAATTTTATACAGTGGCTGTCATTTGCCAATATACTTTTGAAAAATTTATAGTATGCCTGAGTGCCACAACATACTATGTGAACATCAGTGGGTAGCAGTGTTTCTAGAGATGAAGGACTTAGAAGAATGGAAATAATAATAAGAGATCAGAAGAGTGTAGAGATTATGTATCTGCAGCTTGTTTCTCTGCAACACTGCTTTCCTCAGATTTGGAGGAAAACTGCTATATCACAAAGAACGTTTTTGTTCAACCATGAGGTATTTAACTACTCCCTGCTTTTTTTTAAGTCAGCCTTTCTTTTCTACTTCATCCCTCTAAAAAATTTTTAATGTTTCTGTAGGTGAATCCCTTTGTATTAAATTTCAAGGTTATCACTAGAGTAAATTATGTGTATGATGTAATAAAATAAAACAGGAACAAAAATCTTACTGATGAGCCAAATTTCTAAGCACATGATTAATGTTAAATCGCTATTATATTTGGTATGTATATAAAAATATATGTTGTCTATCTTTTTGTTGCTGTTGCTGCTGCTGTTACTGTAGGTTGAATCCAGAGTATTAAAGGATACTTCCTCAGCCCTTTTTAATGTTTTTCTTTTTGTTATAAGGTCTTGCTAAGTTGCTAAAGTTCTGCTTATACTTGCAATCCTCCTACTTCACCTTCTTAAGAATTTTACACACACACACACACACACACACACACACACCTGCCCCCCCCACTTGTTATTTGCCACAGAGGAGAAAGAAATAAACAGAAAATTTTGCACATAAATAAAAATAGAGGTATTTTAAAATTAAAATTTTGTTAACGTTAGTTTAATAGCCTGGCTTCTAGGATTGTGAAAGACTAATGATGAATTTGATCATCAAAAGAGAATACCTTTGTTTGAAATAGTCCCTCATTACAAAAATCAGTTTGCGATATCCAGAACTTCTCAGGTTTTAGCTGAATTTTGAATCTGTTTACACATAATGCTGTATGTTTATGTTTCTGCTTTGCATACATGTGGATCAGTTAGCTGTTACTATAACGAACACCTGAGATAAATTGACTTAAGAAAGGAAGTCACAGTCTGGTCACTTAGCCCTGTCGTTTTGGGCCTGTGGTAGCACAGCACATCATCATAGGTGTGTAGGGCAGAGAAGGCCTGTGTTCCTCATGGTGGAGGGGAAGAGAAAGGAATGGGAGGGTCTGCAGCCCTGATATCTCCTTCCAAGGCCACTGCTAGTGACCTCACGTCTTTCCATGAGGCTGGACCTCCTGAAGGCTGTGTCCTTGAGGGACATTAAAGATCCAAACTATAATAGCTAATGCAACACCATTATAGGGTTTTTAAACATATTGAACATCACTTTTGTTTCAACAGTTTGTAAGGAAGTTTTATACTTACAGAAATCTTCAAAATTATTTTTAATATATACAGGATGCCAGGCATAGAGTGTTTAGGTAGCAGTACACTGTTTTGACTTGTTTCTGTGGCATTTGGTGTATGTATGGATCTATAAAGAAAATCTGGTTTGTTTTAGAGTGCATGTAGCATATCCATGTGTGACATTTTTATGTCAGTTATTATTTGTTTTCTTTTTTTTTTTTTTTTTTTTCTCCAGCATACTGGAACAGGATCCCAGGAGAATGAACCCTAATGTGCACCATGCAAATCAAAGGAGGCATCTTTTAGGATTTTCTGCTAAAGAAGAACAAGACACATCAGATGATATCATTGAGAAAAATAGCTACAGGTGAGACGGCATGTTGATCTGATTGAGTTAATGATACTGAAACAGAATTCTATCTAGTATAACTTTACATCTGAATTATTGATTACAACTTTTCTGGGGGAACAGATAAATTGCTGAGCCATTTGTAAATTTTATTTTTAAGATCCAGTCTAAGAATAAATTTTCTTTGAAGCCTTCCACACTTTAGAATTCTTGACATGTGACCATAAAAATCTTAATTTATGTGCACTAATACTTTTACTGAAATACCAGAACTGAACACTTGCAGTGTTTTCATTCATTTTGGCTAGTGTATTGTGTCTGTACGGTTACTTTATCCAGTGTTTGTTACTGTTTAATCTGTGGGTGGATAAACTATGTTAGAATGACTAGTGAACCTATTTGTAGTCACTAAGAAAATTTATACTTATATGGTCTTTGCGAAATTTCTCCCTTGTAATAATTTAATGCTGACCTAATGAATTTTCATATTGCTTGTCAATAGAAGACTTTCAAACACAGAATTTCAGTATTCTGTTAATCTGAAGAAGATTAGACATTTGTAGAGCTGTGTGCTTTCTGATGCTTTGAACCTGTCTACTTGTCTCCATTTCCATTACCATGGATCTAGTTCCTGCTATGATCAGTTCTTGCCTGTGTTGCTATAGTTCTCTCCTACTGGTTTCCAGGCTTTTCCTTTTGCCACCTTCAAATCCATTTTATACCCAAGATATAAATTCAAATATTTCTCTACTTAAGATATAATTGTGAGTTCTCATTGCATTAATAATTCCTTGTCATGATTGGCTTTTTCTGTCTTTCAAGCTTCCTCTAGTGCCTACTTCCTCCCACTTGATCAGAATTCTTCAGCGAGTGAAGAATTTATGTTACTGGAGCTGTTTTTCCCCACACACTTCTACCTAGAATTCTCTTCCTCTAGTTTCTAGGGGGCTGGCTTCTTATCATTTAGGACTTGACTTAAATATCATCTCCTCAGACCATTTTATATAAAATAGATACTAAAGGTAGAGACTTTTTTTCTGCTGAATTTCCAGGACCTAGAACAGAACCTGGCATACAGTTTATATTTAAGTTTTTATTTTTTTGTGGTGTTGGGGATTGAATCCTGGGCCTTGTGGATGCTAGACAAGTGCTTTACCAGTGAGCCACATATCCTCAGCCCAAAAGGGTGAATCTCACTGTGTTCAATTTTTATATGTTAAGTTTTTTCTTTTGGCCTTTTAGCATATTTGGTTTTATAAATCCAGAGCATCCTTTTGAAAGAATTTCAGGACAAATCTAAGGTTTCTTAGGACAATAATTAAAATAGTGAAGAAAATAAGTAGTAATAACATCCCCAGCTTAGATAATAATTTTACACTGAGATTTTACTATCTAACATAATACCCTCTATGTGAATTTGTGTGTTATTCCAATGGAATGATGATTAGAAAAATATTTTTAAGCTGATAGAGTAATTACTGTCACTCTTGTGTATTGTTAGTGATTCAGATCCATTATTCTGAAATTTTTATTTAACTTTTCTATGCTTTCCCCTCATTCCTGCCAAGTATTTTATGGATTACTCTGCCCACACCTGAGACATATTTGTTTTAGGGAGGCTGTTCAGTTTTATTATCGCACAACTGTGAATGACTACACGACTTTAGGCCTGGTCACATAATACTGTCATTCCTATTAATCACTTGATCTTTCTTTGACATTCTCCATTACTATGTCATTTTAAGCTCATTGAAGGCATAAACCATATGTTATCCTTATATCTCTTTATTTTTGATGAACATTAATTGCTCAATAAATAGTAAACCTGAATTACTATGCTATATCTGTAGAAATTTTCAAACTGACAAATTGTACTATATGGTTGATGTTCTTTCTTTTTCTATTAATATTTACTTTTACCTTGCAGTATGCCCTATTTAATATATGTTTATTTGAATGAAAAGTTGATGCCAGTGGTGGTTTTCTTTAATCAAACTTGCTTGGAATTTAAGAGACAAAAAAACTGATAACATAATGTATGTTTCAGATATGATCATTCTGTTTCAAATGACAAAGCCCTAATGGTACTAACTGAAGAACCACTACTTTATATTCCTCCACCTCCCTGTCAGCCCCTGATTAACACAACTGAGTCACTCAGGTAAGTGTTGTAGGTTTTGGCAGAAATATCTGAGTAGGCTCCTGCAGTTAGTGTTGGAACCTTGAAAAGTATTTATTCAGATTTACTAAATGGCTAAAAGAACCTGTAGCAGATTATGATTTACTTAAGCTTTATACTTCTCAACAGCATAAATTAAACTTTCTAGAGAAGCTGTAAAGGTGTGAGGCTATGCTTATTGGACTATAGTTTATTATTACTTAACACACAAACAGATACACAAAACAGGCAGATTTTGAGGTGCAGGGAAATGTCCCAGAATCATAGGAAAAACTCATGTGAAAAGTTAAGCTTAAGGTTTACCCAGTTCCTACTGCCCCTTGCTACTTCTGATATAGCTATCTTTGACACTGAAGCCCTCTTCTTAGGTTTTATGTACTTAATTTAGCTTTTATGGCACTAGTGTTTCCTGTTCTGGTTCTGAGTTACTTACCGGTTAATCATATGTGAATTTGTTCAGTTTCTCTACCAACCTGATAGAGATAGTGATGGATCTTTTGGATGTGATGGTGGCATACTTGAATATGTCTTTTTTTTTTTTTTTTTTTTTTGTGGTACTGGGGATTGAATTTGGGACCTTGTACTTATCAGGCAGGCACGCTTATGCTGCTGAACTGTCTCCCCAGCCCAATATGTCTTATTTGAAACCTACAAAATAATGTTAAAAATTCAGTGCAAGGGCTATACTTGTGGATGGTAGCATCCATAACAAAAAGTACGTTTTTCTTCAATTAGCAGAATAATTTGAAGATATGTGATGATACATAAACATTTTTCTATGTTTGCACTCTTCCTTATCAACTTTTCACATAAGTTTTTCCTATGATTCTGGGACACGTCCCTGTGCCTCAAAATCTGCCTCAGTTTTGTGTGTCTGTATGTGTATTAAGTAATAATCAACTATGGTTAAATTAGCATAGCCTCACCTTTACAGCTTCTCTGGAAAGTAAGCAGATGGAAGTTATATTGAACTGCCGTTAATTTATGCTGTTGAGAAATGTAAACGTACTTTCTCCTTTGGTACTTGGGTTGATTGTTTTCCTTCTCTTCAAAGAGCAGGATTTTCAAAGGTCTTAATGTATCCATTTGCTGGTAGGAGTCCTGTGATGACCTGTTAGTATTTCTCTGGTGTCTCAGATGCTTGTATATACTGTGTATAGCTCAAGAGCAGATACAGGAAATACTATTTTGTGGATAAACTTTTGCAGTCAGTATTTATTTTGAGCAGATATTTAAATGTGCTTTTCTTTGAATTTTGAACTCGTAATTGAAGAGATTAACATGTAGAAATACATGTCTTATTAAAAATAAAATTAAGTGTCTTAGCTTTTTCAAGTACAAAAAGAATATTGAGTAATCAGGTCCTCTTTGGAACCTATAGAATGATTAAATTCATTTCTAGATGTTTAATTAATAAAGTGTATTTTACAGGTTAAATCATGAACTTCGAGGTTGGGTTCATAGACACGAAGTAGAAAGGACCAAGTCAAGAAGAATGACAAATAATCAACAGAAGACCCGTATTCTTCAGGTTTGTTTCTGCTTGTCTTCAGACAGTGGCTGGCATAGTTGGAAGACTTCCCCCAGCAGTTATGCTCTTCCCTGGAGATTTTGGAAGCTTAAGATTTACCCAGTTCCTACTGCCCCTTGCTGCTTCTACTGTAGCTGTCTTTGACACAGAAGCCCTCCTATTAGGTTTTATGGTACTTAATTTAGCTTTTATGACACTAATGTTTCCTGCTCAGCCATGCTCTATTTTCTATCTTCTCCTTCAAATTTGCTTCAAACCAGTTCCTATGCCAAGATCTCTATCAAATGTTTTTGACAAATACTTGGTGTAATAAATTCTCTCTAAATAATAAATATATTAATAAATGCACTGCATATATAATATAACATATTTGTATCTCAGCTCTTCTTAGAGCTGTTCAAAAAGAGTGTGTTGAAACGTGAGGCAGTGTGGATGTAAGGATGCATTCAAGGAGGATGTTTCTGAACTTGGTCATGACCCAATGTGGGTTAATGCCAGCATTTACTTAGAACTAGTCAGGAGAGCTTTTATCCTAATGCGGATGGCCATAAAGCATCATTTATAGTCTTCCATCATTCATCAGATACTCGCTACTACATCTGAAGCACTTAGACTAGCAACTGACACATTGGGAGCTGCCAGAAAAATGGCCCCTCATGATGGTAATGAGCTGAGGACTGTTAAGGCCTGAGAATAGGTAGTCAGTATGATAAGTCCCTACTTTAATGGGACTTAACAATATAATGAGAGAATAATAAATAAGTAAATAAATACACATACTCAGAGTTAGGTATAAGTTTCCTAAATAAATAAAACATTGTGGGAGGTTAGAATTTGAAGTAAGAGATGAGTAGCTACTTGAAATTGAGTGGTCAGAAAAAGTTTCCCTGAAGAAGTTCCATGTACTACAATTAATTCAAAATCTCTGTAATCTATATAGCTCAGATAGTTCTGGCCTGGCAAGCAAGAAGTCTGGAGTTTGATTCCCAAACAAAAAAACAAAAACCTCTATAACTTAATGGAATGAAAACTTATTTCTTCTATAAAGTATAACATAATTCTCTAGGCTGCCTTATTTCCAAGCAGTGTCTTAGTTTTCCTTCTAGTATGTAATAGTGTTCCTTCTACTTTGTAGCTTCATTGATTTAAAACTTTTGCTTCTAGCTTTGGGTGTTGGTGAAGAGAGAGTTTGGAAAATTACACCAAATATTGTAGGAATCAGACCAGATATTAGTGATTATTTAGTTGGTTAAGATTGTCACTTGGCCTTGCCTGCTGCTAGGGAGACTGGAGCATGTAGTTTTCCTTTGTGCACAAGAAAAGAGGGGGTTGGATTGCAGTGACTGAGGGGAGCAAGGCAGGGCATGAGATCAGAGAAGAGAACTGAGATCATAGCAGACTTCACCAGCTTGCGTCATAGGCATGAGGGAACACCACTGAAAACCCTGACCATGCCAGGCACACCAGCATTACAGCACTTGGGTAACTGAGGTAGGAGGATTGCTATGAGTTTGAGGCCAGCCTGAGCTATATAAGAGAGCTTAAGACCAGCCTGTATTACATCACAAGACTCTGTCTGAAAAAAAAAGAAAGAAAAAGAGAAAGAAAAAAAGAAAAGTTTGACCAACGTAGTGACATAATCTGATTTAGCCACGCTTGTTTTGATGGTGCTGGGGATCAAACCCAAGAAAGTGCCCTACCACTGAGCTATGTCTCTAACTCTTGATTTATATTTTTGAAAAGTCATTCTAGCTGCAACACAGTAGGTCTTGACAGAATAGATAAGTAGAAATAGGGAGTCCAGTTAAGATGCCATTTTAGTAATCTAGGTGAGAGATTTTTGGGGACTATTACTAATGTGATACATATGAAACTAGGGAAAGTATTTGTATGCCAAATATAGTTTGAAAGTAGAGCTATTTGAAATTGTTGCTGTAAGATAAAAGGAATTAATGGTAACTCCTGTAAGTACTGGATGAATAGTGGTGCTACTCACTGAGATCAAGATTGAAGAAGGAAAAGTTGTAGACAGACGTGTTGAATTTGATAAAAGCATTAGTTATGCAAGTTGAGGAGTCTAGTGGACAATCAGCTGTCTAGATCTGGAGTTTAGTAAGGATTTGAAACTACCACTTTCATTTTGGGTAATATTTCCTACTAAGAAATCAAAGAGGAAAGAAAAGAGATTGAGGAACTGATTCTTGGGCCACCTCCATTAGAGGCTAGGGAGAAGGACCACTTAAGAAGGAAGATAGGAGCAAACCTCTATTGTAGCAAAAAGTTCACACCTAAAACCCAAGCAATTTTTTTTTAAAGAAGAAAGATACAATTAAGTGCAGGCTGAGATATTAATGAATGATGATTGAGAAATTAATTGAACTTGTAGATTGTTAGAACTTGTAGAGTTTTAGAACTTGTAACTGTGACAAAAGTTGTGTCATTGTAGTTGTGATGATAAGTCTAATTGAAGTGCATTTCATTAGTAATAAGAGGTAAAAAAAAGTGGGGAAAATTATTCAGGATGATTCTCATGAATGGAAATAGATAATGAGTAGCTCTAGAGATCAAGAAAGAAGTTTTTTTTTTGGGGGGTGGAAAATATTTGACAAGGTTTACATGTTTTTATGCTGGTGGAAGCATCTTAATTAGTTGATCATTTTTTGATTAATTGGAAGCAACACATGATATGCTCAAAAATACATTAAAAGGATATCCAGAGACATGAACTTTTAACTATTATGGAACTTTACTAACTTTGAAAATGCAGAGTTGAACTGCAAAAACAGTCTACTGTTTTAATGAAGAGCATTATAACACCTATATGGGCTCACCCACTGGTAATGACTATTCCTGTCTCCTGTGGTATTCTCCTATATTGCAAACAATGGAAGCATGAAAATGACACTACCTGAAATTATTGTAGTTTTTTTTTACACCCCTAGGGGTTGGGAGTTGGGGAGGTTACTGGGGAATGAACCCAGAGCCTTAGTATCCAGCTTTTTAAAAGTTTTGAAAGTTTTAGACTGGGTCTGACTAAGTTTCTCAGATTTGGCTCAAACTTGTGATTCTCCTGCCTCAGCCTCTGAGGGTATAGTGATTGCAGGCATGTGTCACCATGCCCAGTATGAGTAAGCACATCTTATTGGCAGAACCTATCCAAAACCACCCTGGTGACCAAAAATTTCAGGTTGTATAGTTTTCATGCTTCCATTGTTTGCAATATAGAATACCACAGGAGGCAGGAATAGTCGTTGCCAGTAGGTAAGCCTATATAGCTGTTATAATGCTCTTTATTAAAAAGTAGATTAAAGTTCTTGACTTAAATGAAGACAGTTTTTGCTTTTCTTTGGATATAATTTATCATGTTATTCTTTCATGTTCACTGGATAAAAGAATAAAGCATTTACTGTAGATGAGATATTTTTGAATTAAGGCATTGTAATGCAAGGAAAATAATTTTAATGTCATAGTCGCTGTTCATTTAGAAAAGTTTACTGTTCAATCAAAAGTCTCATCTCTTTTTTGCTATTTTGGGAGCTTGGAAATGTCAGAAACAAGAGAATGACGACTTTCTGTAGGGAGCTTGGGTAATGGTCAGAAATGTAAGTCTTAGCTTTTATGAAAAAAGGAATGACAGGCTACATCTGTATTTGTTCAACTAAAAACGTTATTGTGAGTTAGAAGACAGATAAAGACTGTTACCAGAGTTTTAGGCCACCAGTCCCAGCTTGAAGGATTCTGACAGATTAGGTTCTGCCACCTGTTTCAAGATGCCAGTTCTAAGACGAACAGTAGTGAGGGTAGTGAAGAACTTGAATCATTACAGCTATACTGGGAAATGTACAAAATATAAAATGACAGAACCAAAGGAAAAAGTAGACACTGCACACCATCACCAGATATTTTTCACACCTTTTTATATAAATGCCTATCTCATATTTTTGCCAGTTGTCATCTTTCACTAAATCTGTGTAGTTAAAAATGAAATGATAGTTTTTCAAAATTTCTTTTGTTAATTGGTGTAAATCTTACATAGGTAGATGGCATATCTAATTTCTTTTTGCCCGATGTGTCTGTAATTCAGTTTTCCTTAAAACCTACCCACTCATTTCTAAAAGTAGGGAAAGAAACCTGACTTCTTTCACACTTTTGTGCTAGTTTCCTATGTGCCAAAGTAGCAGAATTTAAAATGCACAATTTATTTCAACCATTCATTTTAAACCTTATATTTATCATGAGGTATAATTCAGTTTTGGTCATATTTAGTACTTGCTTGGTAACCATGTGAATAACTACAGTATTTTATTTGTTTTTATTTTATTGGTATGTCTGCCATTTTTGTTAAATAAGCATTTATAAAACATTTACTGTGTGTAAGAGCAACAGTTGATTCTCATAAAAAAACACCCTTGACTTGTTACAGAGCTAAAAGTTGGAAGCTCTCTAGTTGATCCTTTCATGTTGGTTCCATTCACCAAATAATATTGTTCTTAAATGAAATTGTCTTTCTCTTTTCTCCTTAAATTTTTTTCATGAATGCTTCTATTTTAACATTTATAATGTTGAAATTTTTTATATGTCAGTTTTCCAATTTAAATACTGAGGTGCTTGAAGATGTTCAGGTTTGTAGACCCCCCCAGCATGTATCATGCAAAAGTGCTTTGATTGCTAGAAGATGGATATGTGGACACAATTATGAATAAATGTCAAATGTCTATGACTAAACAATTATGTAAGACACGATTGGACTGGATAGTAGTCAGATCACTTTGTGTAATGAAGTAAAAGTAATATGCCCTTGTATTTTGATGCTCTTATAAAATTTTTCTGAAGATCAGCTTATAAAACTTCCATGAAGTACGAAGTGTCATAGTGCAGAGCACATACTGTTTACAAGAGAAGCAGTATAGTGTATCTGAGCCACTACTGGTTCCAGATTAAACTGCTTTCTTGCCAAAAGGGTCATTGGTGAGATCTCTTTAATATTTAGTCCATATATGTTTAGGTATGAAGATACTTACACTGAACTTGGGAAACATAGTTCAATTCCCAGTTCCACCAAAAAAAAAAAAAAAAGATCTTCAATGAACTCGGGAAACAATGGAGAATCTAGTTTTCATTTTAGATTCTTAGGAACTTGCCACTCATAACAATTATTATAATAAAACTTAGGTTGTTGTATGTCCATTAATTCTTATATAGCTTGGTCTTTAAACTTTTGTTCTTGTCTCAGTCTCCATAAGACTCCATAAGAATCTCCAGTCTAGGGTTTTACTTAAAGAGTTCTAATTTCTATGTTGGTATTTAATTACATGAATTTAACCTGTCACAATATCCATGAAAAACAGTGTAAATGCTTTAATAAAAGTTTAATAATAATGTAGAGTGAGTTAATATAGGAAGATCTTTATGTGCTTTTACTATATGGCATTAAGTTTTTTCTTTTCTCTTCCAGGGTGCTCTGGAACAGAGCTCAAATTCTCAGTTGATGGCTGTTCAATACACAGAAACCACTAGTATCAGGTAAGAAAGTATAGAAGGTCTTGACCGCAGAATTTCAAATGCATATATTTTAGTAAAGTCAAAATTCCCACTTCCTTTTTACCCTATGATTTTGTTATTCATGCAATATATGCTAATTTTGAATATGTAGTTGGGATAGAATTAAATTATGTCAGAATATTAGTCCTCCAGAATTCTTTAACTACATAGAGTGCTGTTCAGTCATAATTTAGTTGAAACTCTTAAATAAATTTAGCTCTCTTTTTCTTGCTTTGCATCTATTTCCTAAGCCTACAAGAGAGGAATGCTGTTTTTGACTGTTCTTTGCCAGGTGTTTTGCTTCATATCCAGTTTATCTTTAAGTGCATATAATAATTAGAAGTATATTTTGTATGTGAAAAACTGGACAAATCATTAATCTTATGTAGTTTTCAGTCTTAGAATCAAGCAGCAGAATCAGAATTCAGATCCTAGCTGTTTTACTTAAAATTTATTTTTTATTCCAAAATATTAAGATTTTGAAAGATTCCAGCATACTTAGATGTTTAAATGTCTTCTCTAAGACATATCTAAATAAAAGGAAGATAATGTGGGAAGTAAGAATAGTGTCCTGATAAACTTCAAAAATTTATCAAAATTCAAATCATTACTGTGCCATGAAACTTGCTCTGTAGTTCAGGCAGGACAATATAATTGAAATTTAGTTACCGACGCAATTCTGACAGCATAGACTTACTGTAATGGCTAAATTAGGTACTGTATTTCAAGCGATTAGAACGGCATCTGGCACATATTAAGTGGTAAGTGATGATGTGGCAATATTGGCAACATTGTCTCGGAAGTGCTACAGCTCTACTAAGGACTGATAGCTCACTATTTCATATGTTTATATTTACTGAGGGCCTATTACGTGCCAGATAGTGTTCCAGGCACTAAGGGAATGTATGTATGTGTGAACCTGTAAGTTGAAAGCTGTTTTATTCATTCTTATTGATTACAAATGCAATGGCAGTGAGCAGCATACTGGTAATTATGAAAGTTTAAAATCTGAGATTATGTTATCCTGTTGAAATGGACAATTTAAATATATTTATGTCATAACTAGCAGTTTTCTACTATCCAGAATTCAATTACTGTGTATTTTTTAAAAAATATGTGTCAAGTTTTGATGTACGACTATGATGAAATAGTGTTTCTTCATTAGTTAAAAATGTTTTTAATGATTTATAGTTAGTCCTCATTCATGGTTCCAAATAATATTCATAGATTCTGTACCTGCTAATCTTCCTGTTTACTAAAATGTATTTGTAACCCTAATCAATTTTTGTGATCAGTTAACAAGCATGTATAAAACACAGTGCCATAAATAGTAAGAACTGTATTTCTAAAATATTAGAGTAAGGAAATGGGATTATGTCAAAGGGAAATTTTCTGACTCATTTATTACTTACTTCCTTCTAGGCTGATGTTCATCTTTTAAGTTAATGATGTTTTATTGATATATGAATTTTTCTCTTTGGAGAAAAATTTGATCTTTTTAATGTCTGGATATTGATTTATTGTGCTAACATTAAAATTTTAAGGAGTATATTTGTATCACTTGGCTATCTTCTTGGGTATGATATAGTTTTGAGGTATTACAATTTTAGTTTTTATTTTAATTTTAGTTGAGTTAGTATTTATTAAGGCAGCTACATGGATTTTTTCATATCACTTGCTACCAGTTGTGGAGTGATGCCTTTCCATGTAACATCTCTGATACCACTAACAATTATGCAAGGCTTATGTGATTATTTTGTTGAGGAGGAAGGTGAGTTTCCTCAGAGAGGTTGCTTTCCCCTAGAGAACCTACCTAAGGAGTGGAGTGCAACAGGAGTTCAAAGCCTGCTTTCAGCCGCTTGGGTTTTCTCCACTGTTCACATGTTATCGTAGGCAGCCTTGCTTTCACATAGTTGACAGAGTGGTGAACAGTAAATTTTCCATAACTTAGTTTTTGTTATGAACATTTAACAGATTGTATAAACTTATGTAGCAATTTTGTATCTATGCCAACCCTACCCCCAGGGTGCGCTGAGACAGCAATTGAGACTGGGTGTGGCGTGGTATGCCTGTAATCCCAGTGCTTAGGAGGCTGAAAACAGGAGAATCAGTAGGAGTTTTAAATAACATTTTAGCCCAAGATCAAGGACATTTATAAGAACTACTCCTACTTTTAAAAACTTACTGCTATGTAAACTTACTGCTATGTAAACTACTCTATGTAGTGAGACCCTGTAGGCCCTGTAGACCCTGTACTAAATACATAAAAAAAAGAAATTTTTCTGTCTAAATGTTTTATAACTTTTACATGTTTTGCAGTGTACTTTTCTATTACATTTTAGAACCTTGGTTCAGAAATGAGAATTTTGGTTTTAGCAAATTAGTTCTTATAAATGTCCTTGATCTTGGGCTAAAATGTTATTTAAAAACTTACTGCCATATTGTCTCCCTAGTGTAAGAACCTGGAAGAGTAAATAAAATCTGAAAGGTACAATAAATACTGTGAAAGGGAAAGAAATGCTTCAAAGGGAAGAAACAATTGGGATGAGGGAAAGGAGAAAAGAAAGCAGGAAGGGAAGAAGAAATTTCTGCTGATCTACTGAAAGGAGCAGTTAATGCTTAATATTTTTCTCTATCCTTTTCAATTTTTTATCTCCTTTTTCTTTTTATAATTTTAATCAATATTACATGCTTATATTTGATGATCTGAGCAACTCATTTCAAGACAGCAGTATAAAATACAACAATCATTGTTGAAATCCTGTAATTTTGTTTAGTGAAATTCTGTATTATTTCTAATTTTTAAAATTATTTTTATTCTCTTTAAAAAAACTAAAAGATAAAAGCATACTGCTGAAAAAAAAAAAAAGCCTTGCTGACATCTGCACTTGCAGATGAATGTTTATTGAATCCCTTTACGTAACCAAGAAGTGGAAACAATCTAAGTCTCCATCAACCTGAAGAGTGGATGGAGAAAGTGTGTGTGTGTGTGTGACACATAGTAGAATATATTATCCAGCCATAAGAAGGATGGAAACCTGTAGTGTGGGTCAGGGCTGGAACTGGTACGTGTACATCAGGCATAGAAAGACAAATAGCACATGATTTCCTTCATATGTGGGATCTAAAAAAGTTGATCTCATAGAGTAGAATAGTGGTTACCAGGGCCAGAGAGAGCAGTGGGGAGGAAATGGTAGGGGAAGGTTAATCAGTGGGTTCTAACTTACAGTTTGATAGAAGTAAGTTCTGGTTTTCCTTTGCAAGTTGGATCACTACACATAATGATAATGCACTGTGTATTTTTTTTTTTTTTTTTTTTTTTGTCTTTTTGAGACAGGGTCTCACTATGCAGTTCAGGCTGGCCTTAAGCTCACTTTGTAGCTCAGGCTGGTCTTGAACTCTCAAGGATCCTCCTGCCTCAGCCTCCTGAGTGCTGGGATTGCAGGCCTGCGCCACCACGCCCGGCCTGCACTGTGTATTTTAAATGTTTTTGGTATAACTAAATGATAAATGTTTGAGTAGATAAGGGTGTTTTCTCTGAGCTTAATATTAACAGCATATGCATGTATTGAAACATCACATCATACTCCATGATATATATGTGTGTGTGTGTGTGTGAATTAAATCAATAATTAAGTGAAGTTTAAAATAATTACCAAAATTCTGGTTGAAAGAGATTTTTAAAATTCATACATAACCTTAGCATGGGAAGAATTTTGGGGAGAAATGGAATTTTCTTACTTAGTAATGATGCTTCACCTTTTTCTTACTTTAGTAGGAACTCGGGAAATGAGTTACAAGTATATTATGCTCCACCTGGAAGTTATCAAGACTTCTTTGAAGCTATTCGCAGAAGGGGAGACACATTTTATGTTGTGTCATTTCGAAGGGTAAGATTATTTTGAAAGATAAAGTAAATGTTTCTGAGTGTCTGATGTGTAAAGGCATTGGGCTATCTGTTATAGAAGATACAAAGGTATGAGAGAGGGGAAGCAATGTGAAATACCCTGGAAGCCACTGGAAGTTTAAGTGCCGTAATATGTGCTTGACTTTGAGCCACTCAGTGTTATGACTGTGAGCGTAGAATTGATGTCAGGTTATGTCTATATTAAGAAAATACAAACTATGTCTTGATTTTTATTGTTTGATGTTTCTGTAGCTATAGTCTTTATAACCAAACAAAAGTTAAAACGTCAGAATTTCCAATTTTGATTTTTTTTTAAATTCTCATTTTGTTGTTGAGAAAAAACTTCTGAAATATAAATTTAAGATGAATCATGGACTGATTAATATATTGATGTAGAGTGTTGAGATCTAGGTTGCTAAGGTTATTCTTTCTTCATCAAACATTTATCTTTTCTGGTGAAGAGTGTCAGGTCATGCAGACATAAATGTTTATACTAGCACTTTTGATTGGTATAAGCGTTAGACTAAGTGGAAAAATTCATAGTTATTTACACTCCATCTTTTCCTATAAAATGACAATATATTCTTCATAGAATTATGTGAATGTATCTGTTTTCAGTGTTGTTGTGTTAAACCAGGAACATATAAATGAGTTAGAATTGCCTAGGAGCTTGTATCCTAAGCCTTTTCTTTAAAAAAAACAAAACAAAACAGAAGCCCAACAACAACAAAGAAAAATAAAGCATAAGGGATATGTGATTAGAAATAAATGTACACTGACAACAGAATAAGTAGCATTCTCTGTTACTGTTACCACTAATTATCACTGAAATCTTCAGGCTAACTAGTTAACTCCTTTCCTAAACTACTTGGCAGCTCAAGATTTGACTACTGGAGAATTTTGTGCTTGAATGTTTCTCTATTTTCAGTTATTAATCAAATATAGTAGGAGGTTCAGAATACTTTAGCTGTGGCATCTCATGATCTCTGCACTTTCACAAAGTCCTTGTACTCACCTTTTTTTCTGAGATAATTGATATATTTCTGTACTACACCAACTTAAAGTTCATTTTTAGCAGTGGGGGGAAGCTTAAATTGGGGTTTTGGCAAGTCTTCAATTGTGTTGTCTGATGAGAACTAAGTTTATTTACTTTTGCTGTACAAAAGTTTAAAGTGGGGGTGGGGAGAGAAGGGGGTTAGAAACTTTAAAAAACTGAGAACCTAGCCAGGTGAGGGGGTACTTGTAATCCTGGCACTTAGGAGGCTGAGATGGGAGAATCACCATGAGTTTTGAGGCTAGCCTGGGCTATCTAATGAGTACAGGGCCAGGCTAAACTACATAGAAACCCTGTCTCAAACAGACAAAAATGGGCTCAGTACTATGTAGAAACCTGTTGCCTATTAAAACAAATGTGTTGAAATGTATGTTATAGAAATTATATCAGAACAATATTTTTTTAACACCAAAATAGTCAAATAATTTTTCCTACTTTTTTTTTTTTTTTTAATAGTTCAGGATACTTTATTACTTGAGCAAACAGTGAAATGTATAGGAGAAGTTGCAGTTGTCAAGTCA
>PVKA01034894.1:7770-23189 GCA_004027165.1 Ctenomys sociabilis | reverse complement strand
ACAAATATATATATATATATATATATATATATATATATATATATATATATATATACACACTTTATTACACAGTAAAATAAATTATGTAAGTCTGAGTCAACAAAGCGCCTTGGCGGAGCGTGAGGGCTGTGCCTCTTCATCTGATGCTCATCAGTACTAAGTGTTCCCTATTAAAACGTTTGTTAATTTAGTAAATGAAGGATTCTCTGTGGTTGAGCACCTATTTTTACCAGTTCCTTAACAAGTTGGGAATGCGGCGTCCGTCTGCACCTTATTCAGAGTTCCGGAGGATCAGCCGTGGATAGAGGAGACACAGATCCTCTCTACAGGAGGCAGAAGTGGAGGAGTGACCACTAGGGGCTGCTTCCTTCTCCTACACGCCTCACATGCAGTCCAGGGGCGAAATTTCTGTCGCCCTGATGGATCACTTTGGAAAGTACCTGGCCCCGCCAATTCCCTGATGTATATGATTTATGGAACAGGAAACAGATGCTAAGGAGCTCCTTCCCTGTTCTTTTTCTTGGCCATATGTGTTTCCACCCTTTGTGTATAAAGTTTAAGGAAGAACGATCTGTCCCATTGGGGCTGAAGGTGGGACAATGGTCGTGACTGTAATTTAGAGAATTTTCTTTTTAAAGATGCAGTGTTTTTCAGGTAATCTCACGAGTCAAGCTTATATTTTAAAATTAACTAACATATTTCATTACCACTCCTAAACAGCCAGGAGCATGTAAGGCAATTTTTGAGTTTGCACAGAACTATGAAGAAAATAAAGCAGCTTGATTTAAGGGAGCTTTCTTGAGAGTGCTCAGGAAATCTCTCTTAAGAGATGACATGTGACTGAAACATAAATGGTGGAAAGGAATCAGCTGTGACACAAGAGGACCGTACATTGTGCAAGGAACAGAGAAAGAACAATGGAGTCCTAGTGTCTAGGCAGGAAGCACTTGGTGCATTCTGGGAAGAGGAAGCACTTGGTGCATTCTGGGAAGAGGAAGAGATCCAGTACTTTGAAACATACTGCACAAATGGCTGCACATATTCATATAACCATGTGCATAGTTTTATTTTATTATTCTTACTATTTTTATTAATGTAGTTAGTGGGGTCTACAGGGTCTCACCACACAGATTGGACTCACGGTGATTCTCCTATTTCCATCCTCCCAAGCACTGGGATTATAAGCATGCACCACCATGCCCAGTCTAAATTGCTGTCTCAGCGTGCCCAGGGAGCAGGGCTGGCACAGCACACTGGGGATTGAACCCCAGTCATTGTGTCTGCCTAAGCAGGCACTTTAATCCACTGAGCTGTGTGGCTGGTCCTTCATGTGCATATTTTTAAATGTTTGGAATCAACATAAAAATTGGTGATGGATTAAATATATTTGGATGCTTTTAAAATATAGAATATCATACATCCATGCAAGCAATCATTTAGAACTTTAGCAACTACGTAACACCAACATACATGTTAAATACAACTTGATTTATACTTTTAAAACTAAACATTAGTATGCATCATTTTGTGTCTATTAACATATTTAAGAAAATTTTGTTAAACTGAACATGAAACTTCTGACCAATTATCATGTACAGTAAGATTATGCAGTTATTTGTCTTTCATATAATTTGTTGGTGCCATTGATTTTAAATGAGGTTTGTACTATGTCCAAGAAAAAAAAAATGAGACATTTCCACTTGGTACAATTAAGAGTGTAATGGAAGTTAAAGGCACACACCATTTCTGCTCCTCTAGTCTCTGAGTTCAAACAGGAATCTCTGGTCTGAGATGTTGTTAGTGCTTAGAATGAAGAAATGACTTTTGCATTCTATAAGACTTAATCCTGAATAAGACAGTAGAAATTGGAACCTCACTCTCATTTGTCTTCATAGAGACACTTTCCCCTTGAGATATCCCAGCAAAGAAATGATCCAGGTTACATACTGAGTAAATGTACAAGTGGAGTGTAAATCAGGTTGAAAATTATTATAACATTCACCGAATTAGGAACAAGGGTACAAACAGTGCCAATTTCCCATATCGTGTGGGTTGCAAAATTGAACTGTTTCAAGTGCATTTCAATGATTTTTTAACTTTCTTATCCCTAATGCCCCTTCTGTGTATTTGATTTTGTTATTCAAAGTAGGAATAATTTACTTAGAAAAAGAAAGCTTCTCTCTAAATGAGACAGAAGGAGCCCCAAATGAGTTTCTACCCCCTTGTGTACTTCTGGTTAAAAAACAAAGACAGAAGAACTTGGAAGGGCTGGCGAGATCACAGAGTGGACTAAGGCACCTGTTTATGCAAGCGCAGGTGCTGTGGTTTGGTCCCTGGCACCACATGCCATGCCCCCAGGGTGGGCTGAGTGTGCCACAGAGTCCCAGGCATAGTGGCACATTCCTATAATTCCAGAGCTGGGGAGGCTGAAAACAAGAGGATCACTATGAGTCCGAGATGTGCAGTGAGACTCTGTACCAACTAAATACATGTAAAATTTCTTTTTAAAGAGTTTTTGATGAGGTACAGGAGATCTGTAGGAGGAAAGGTGGCTTTAAAGAGAAGGGACTGCAGAGGAGCCCAGTGGTGTCCAGGAAGCCGGTCTGCTTGGGACGGCCTGCTGGACCCACACAGTGGGCAAGGCTGCCTGGCTCTCGCCTGGGTGCTCCGAGCTCCTCCTGCACCCGACCAGGGGTCTGGGGGGTCAGGCTGCCTCTACCTTGGTGGTCATAAAGGAATGCTATTGCCATTCTTTTGTCAAAGATTAGAGCAGTTTGGGTAAAGTACCTAATAAAACAATCTACAGTTATGGTTTTCCATGGGACTTTGTCAAAAGAAATTTCTGAAAGTAGAAAGTACAAACTATTTCTAAAAGACAAGAATGAACCAGGAAGCCAAGAGAATTCTTAAGGAAGCCACCGGGTTTATCTCATGTGCATGACATCCAGATGGCGGAACTTTCGGTGTTGCTTGCATTTTTTGACTCTTTCCTAGCAAAGGTCAGAATGAGATGTGTCTTACACACAGATCCTTCAGCAGCTCAACTTTAAAGCCAAAGAAAGTAAAACAAGGTAGTGACATAAAAAGTGAAACTTTATCTCTCATTTGTTGGCACTACTTTGTAGCTTATTGCTCAAGCAGTCAGATATTTTTTCCTTCTTTGAAGACGCCTGTGGCAGGTACCATAAACACACAGATGTCTGAGATGGAAACCTGGGCAGCTACACATCGCTGAAAGACTTTCAATGAGCAGTGGGGAGTGGATGACCCAGGGATGGGCCACACATTCGGGGTACAGAAAGGCCTGCCCAGCAGGCAGCTGGCCTTGGTGCTCCCCCCTGTTAACTACATCACAGAGAGATCTGGGAGTGTTTCGTTTTCAGTGTTCTCAGCAAACCACAGACCTTGCACTTTGGCCTATTTGGTACTTTTCCCCTTTTCCTGGGTATAAATAAATTTTCACACCATGCTGGATTGTCACTGCCCCGCCATCAGAGAGGTCAGGTCCCTCGTGGTCTCAGCTTTCCCTTTAGTATGTGTCTGTTTTTTCCCTTAATCTCCTGTCACCCTCTCTCAGAACCTCACTGACTGCATGGGTAGCAGCAGAGCAGAACAAGCGGAAAACTTTTCGGAATACATCTCTCCGCTCTTCCATAGCTTGGAAAAATGAGAACAGCCTGATGGAAACAGGATCTCCAAGGAAGCAATGCAGTAAGCACGGTTAACAGTGTTCCCAGCCCTCCCTGTAATCTCGGTTATGGACTGGGCACTCTAAATTTGAAAAAATTTCTGTAAGCATCATTATTTTCATGGTTTGCAAGATGAAAACAGACAGCTGAAGGGTTGACACAAAGAATAAGTACATTAAACTGGCACCTCTTGGCAGTTTAATACATGTTAACTATTATAAATTATATAATGGAGACCCCAACATGGGGGGGGGGGAATTAAATCATTGGGATTAAAAGCCAAGACACTAGTATGAATATAACCATTTACAAAATATTAATTTTTTTTTAATTATTGTTACTTTCTTTCCAGCCTGTTTTGAGACATTTTTAATGTTATTATTACTACTTTTTGTCTTTAAAAATGAAAAAAATAGGAGCTAGGGAGATGGCTTAGTGGCCTAAGCACCTGCCTGGCAAGCACGAAGATCCGCCTTCTAACCCTGGTACCGGGGGTGCCAGGTCAGCCACCAAAACTGGGCATGGAGGGGTATGCCTATAATCCCAGCACTGGGGAGGCTGAGACAGGAGGATTACTTCATGGTAAAACCCTGTAGCAAATAAACAAATAATAAATAAATAATAAAATGAAAAAAATAGGCCAGTGATTAGGGCTACTTATTCTTTTATTGTGTTTTCTTTCCTTTTCGTTTTTTTTTTTTTTTTTTCCTTCTGTATTTAGGACAGGGTCTACAGGGTCTACAGGGCCTCACTATGTAGATCGGACTTGTACTGAATCTGTTTTCAGCCTCTCAAGTGCTGGGATTACAGGCACGCACCACCACGCCCAGTCCCAATCGCGGTTTAGCGCACTGGGGGGCGGGGCCAGCACGGCATGCTGGGGATCAAACCCCAGCCAGTCACTGCGCTTTAACTATGTTTTCAGTAAGAAAATAAAAATAGCATTCCCTTTGTACTTTAAAAGTGGAAACAACCATTACAGCACTGCAAACACTTTCCCACTTAGTTTGCCCTTCTTTTGGGCTATTTTAAAATTTCAAATTAAAAATACACTGTAATTTCATTTCTAGACATTTTTTCCTATAACTATTTAAAATTTTAAGTTTAAATAGGTACTAAGGCATAGTGGAGTTCATCAAAGCACCTTCTCTTCTATGTTGAAGAAAGAGTGCAAATTAAAAAAAAAATCACAGGCAGCTGTATCACACCAAATATCTGAGAGAGGATGGAGAGAGGATGCGTGCTACACAAGGGTGTGTTGAATCTTTGCAACCGTTCAGGAAGTACTTACCATTTCAGTAACCCCTCTGACACTCAGCTTGGTCCTGATGAGCTTCATAACCTGGACCCCAGATCCCCTCCACTGCCCGGGCTGCCGTCCTGGCTTTGTCCCATCCTTATTTCTGTCTTCTTTGTGTGTCTTCTTACTTCATTTCCTCATCTAGAAAATGGGACCAGTTATTCTCCCTACCTCATAGTGCAGTTGTGAAGATTAAATGGCTTAGCATAGCTCTCACAAGACCTTGTATTGTTGTTTCAGTACTATTATTATCAAGATTAGGAATTTGAGACCCACCATTGGAGAGTAATTTCCAGACCCCAAATCACATGCGACATGTTCTGTGCTCTCTAGCTCCTCTGCTGAAATGAGAAACAGAAAAGAGTGCCCACTTTCCTAGGGAAGAGGACTTGGTCTGCCTCCTGCACACTGAAGTGCATCCCGGGGCAGGAGAAGATGCCTTTGAGGCTCGTGGGGTGGTCAGTGAGCAAACAGAACAAAGAGACCACATTCTCAGGACGAGCAAACCACCAAACTCCTGTAAGGGGAGGTCCCTGCTCCACCCAGCTCTGACATTCCTTGTAGCCAGTTTGACTGTATCCATGTGGAGCCACATCTGACTCTCTTCCCTTCTACCCTTATTCCAAAGTCAAGAGCTACCACAAGAGAAAAGAAGGCATCGGTGAAGGGGCCAAGTGGATGAGAGGGACGATGGCCACAGTACGGGTCAACAGTGGATCTGCTCAGCCCCAGTGAGAAACAGAGGCTAAGGTCAACAAAAGCCCATACAGTAGAGCACTTTGTCACAAACACTAGAGCCTCGAATGTCGTCCACCTCATTCTGTCTCCCTTCCACCTGCAGACAGCTTCTGAAGACAAATAAACCAGTGGCATGACTGTATTTTTCTTCAAACAGCCTGACACTTGGGATAAATGTCAAGCAAAAGAAAAGAAAATACAGGGCAGGCTGGGAACGATTCCTCTCTCCAAAGCGCCCTGCCTGGTGGGGTCCAGATTCAGAGCTCCCCTGAACCCACTTACTTCTGCAAGGTCAGGCTTTTCCTACCACCCTTTGATATAACATGATCCCTCCACACATAAATAATGATCCAGGACTGACATCGCCTCTATCCACACCCTCTCACTCCCCCCAAGAGAACTGAGCGATTTGCTGCTTTCCAGTCCCTGGGTGAAGCAGTCAGAAATCTCCCATGTTTGCTCACCCTGTTCTTTCCATAACCTCCTGGGGCATGTTTGAATGTGTTTGTCTGTAGTTGGGTGGATTTCTGTAAGGTTGGGCAGAGAAAAATTTAAGAATTAGATATCATAAAATAAACAGTTTCAAAAATTATATTTTATCAATCTTAAAATGTCTAATGCCATAGATCAATAAACATTCTTTATTTTTCATGGTGTAAACAGGTCCCAGGGACCCTTTTAAGGCCTCACCACAGAAATGACAAGTTTTCTCAAAGGACAAAAATTTATTGCAAGATAATCTCTTCAAATTTCTCAAATTAACTTTTTTCATCAGCAGATACATACCAAGTGGATGAAATGTGTGGCACACACATGACATCTCAAGCTTTTCAAAACAGCCAAAAGAAAGCACCTTTTCATCAAGTTACCTCATTAAATTAAAAAAAAATGCAACAACTTAAACGGTAGAGCTAGGTTTATGTGTAGGTTGATTTTTAAATGCGAGTTGCCGAAAGCGACCACTCCTAATACACAGCGAAGACATTGAGATGCATACCAAATCTCACGGGCACGTGCTCAGGTAGTAAATAGATGAAATTATGGAGTGAAAGGCACTTACCAAGGTGCTAGTTTTCTCCAGGAAATGGGAAGGAAATGGGCCCAATAAGGAGCACAAAGGGGGCTTCAATCATATTTATCACATTTTATTAATTTATTGCATTTTATATAACAATTATAAAAATTAAAAACTGAAACAAAACATTGTTTCTGACTCAAGAGTTTTAAGGGAACTTGTGTTCTTTCTTAATTTTCTCCAAGTTTCTTAGCCACTTTTTTATTTTCTCATCATAGCTTCCCATTGCCTGTGCTTATAGAAAGAATGAGCCCCTGTGTCTCTGTCTTTGTCTCTGTCAGCTCCCTGACTCTCCCTTGCACTAAATGTTAATGTTTGATGATTAGAAAATCCTTCTAGTTCTTGTTCTTGAAATATGTTTCTTGTCTCTACTTCCTCAGTTCTTAAACTGTGAAAGAGCCCTTCAAAGTAAAAGTTATATTTAAAGTATTTTAGAGCACAGAATTAATATTTATAAGCCTGGGTCCCTTACTTTTCTATTGTAAGCTTGTACTTTAGCACTACAGTAGCCAGCTGTGAGTCTCAATACCTTTCCCTGAGGGATACAATAAGCAGTCTATGTGTTTATTCACTTTGTATAACAAGTGGCAAGAACTATGCATGTATGAAAAAGTGTCAAAATGGGGTTTGGACCTATCTTTAGACCCTGTTTTTGCATATGTTTACCCAAGCATCACAGAGGGTATAATAGACCCACACCACATCGGATTTGTTTATGTTTTCGTTTTTGTATTTTATGGAAGGATCAACAGGGTGTTCAGGGTCTCACTACTAGGTAGGACTCATAGTGATCCACCTGTTCACAGCCTCCAAGAGCTGGGATTACAGGCGTGCCACCACACCCAGTCTCAACAGCTATCTTAGTGCACCCCAGGGATGGGGCCAGCACAGCAGGCCTGGGGACCAAACCCTTAATCCCTGTGCCTGCTTGAAGGGACTTTAATCTGCTGAACTATTTGGCTAGCCCTTCACAATTTGTTGAAAAATCTTCTTTTGATTTTTTTTGAAAGTAGCTCAGTTCAGTACAATGGTGCATGAAAAGCCAGATTTGCGAGTTTTGGAGGAGATTAAAAGTGAATGAACAGGTTATTCATGTATGGATGATGAAGACAATCCAGTATGATAAAAATAGAGGCTTTTGTCACGAAGGGCAGTGTAGTAGATGATGGTACTCACTGTGATGTTCACCACATGAGCCAAAGTTCCTGTAGCACTGAAACAGAGCAAGAATTGGCTGATACAAGGAATGCTGACAATATAGTGAAGGTCTCGGCAGGGATGGGATGTCCTGGGCAGAAGGCCAGTACTGCCATTCACTGTAGGAAATTGTAACAGATGAAAGGCTGCAGAATGCTGTGAAATTCAAAAAGCCAAAATGCAAGTAAAATGTTTTGCATTCACCAATAGCCATAGTAAAAATGTATTTAATATGACATTTCCCCAGCTGAACTCTTTCATCCACAGGTCTGCTATAGTGAGCATAGACTTTTCATGATAATCACAGAAAGGTAAAAGACTTATGCAGAGGCAATGGATCAATATATGGCATAAAGATTTGTGCCCTTTTTTACGAATTTAGGACAGGGTCTACAGGTTGTACAGGGTCTCACTGCATAGATCAGACTAGTAGTGACTCTCCTATTTTCAGCCTCCCAAGCACTCTGGGATTATAGGCACGCAACACCATGCCCAGTCTCAATCACCATCTCAACGTGCCCTGGGGCCAGGGCTGGCATGGCAAGCCAGTGAACAAATCTCAGCCACTGTGCTCTGCCTAAGCAGACACTTTAATCCACTGAGCTATCAGGCCAGTCCAATTTGTACCCTTGTTGATACAAAGACTGATTATGCTTTCCATTTAGGGATTTATCCTGGAGCTCAGCCATCGAGTCCTTATTCCTATGGTGTAAGCTGAATGATGTTATGAATAGACTTGTTGCTCCCATCCCCCAAAGTAACAAGAAGGCAACATGTGGTGATGGGTTTACCAGTTTCCAATTGATGTTGCATTTGATAACTGAGTATGAGCTGATCAAAGTGCACAGGAAACATCAGAGATTCCAACTGAAATGTTGCAATTTCAAAACAGAGAATTGTATACTACACTCTTTGCATTTCAGAAAGATACAACATCATCTTCCTATATGACAAAGATAAATAAGCTGTTGCTGTTGATAGCAACACTTCACCATGATGGAAATATTGATAGGGAAACCTCCAGAACATGAGGGCCTGAGATAGAAGCTTCCACCAACAAAACCAAACGTGGAGTAGATATTTTGCAGCAATTATGATGTCACTTGAAACAAAAATCATTGGCCAATGGTTGCTTTTATTTGATCCTGAACATGTGCATCATAAATAGTTTGATAGTTTTCAAAGAAAATGACAAGTGCAAAACACAGAGACATTTTCTTAAGAGGGTTGGGATTCAAGCTCATCACAGATTGTTCACAATAAGGCTAAACAAAATATTTCTGCTCAGGGAATAAGGCAAAAAACAAGTGTGGAGCACACTGCTGAGGTGATAGGTGACCAGAGAGGTGCAGCATTACAAAAATCTACTATGACAATAGGAAGACATAAAATGTGTCAACTCTGCCCTACAACACAGGACAGGAAAACAGAACACACTCACTATCAGTGCAAGTCGCAATCTCGTCCAGAACATGCAACTGTCATGTGTGCAGACTGCCTTGGTTAGGACAATTGAAGTAAAGCTTATTTTTTGTGGTAGGATTCTATTGTTACCTTCCTTGCAGTTCATGTAGGAATTTATTCCTGAACTTATCTTTTAGGTTTTGTAAAGAAGTACACAGCTTGGGTGAAAATGTTGATGTGTCTTCTAAATGTGCAATGTACGTTAATAACTGAATAATTTATTTTGTTTATTTTTTTATGTTTCTATTAACTACACACTCTATAATGTCATAAGAATCTCCTGAAAAAAATAACAAGTCCACTGAGATGTCAGCTATGTCCTACCAAAAAGCCAGGAAGCTGAAAGGCACGGGCCATCAGTGTAAGTGATGAGTGTGCCTAGGGCACGCTGTGGTCACGTGTGCAGACTGTCTTAGCTATGAAGATTGAAGTGAAGGGTATTTTTACAGAGTGCTGTTGATATTTTCACTGAAGCTCATATGGGAATTTATTTATGATGTTCTTGCTCAGACTGTACACCAAAGACCAGTCAATGCTGAAAACTTAGATTTTTTTTCCCCTAAACATTAAATATTAAAAATTTGGTACTTTATTTTTGTGGTATTTTTCCTGTTAAATACTCATTGTTTAACATAATAAAGCTCATAAACTATAATTAATGATTCATCAAAAGAAATGTTCTAAAGAATAAATGTGGGTCTGTCAGACATAGTGAGTCTTATGCTTCCCCATCTACAAGGCAGCAAATTAGGTCCCTTTTTAGTTTAAATAATTTGTATAACCAAGAGCCTCACTCTGCCTTGCACCTTATTCTCCAACACACTCCACTTCATGCAAGCACTATTCCCAGGTAGCTCACACACTTCAGATTCTCAGTGTTTCTAACCCATTTCAACCTCATATCAACCCTTTTCAAATATCTCCACCCAAATTGGTCTCCCCTCTGTGACAAATCAAAACCCTTAAAATTAGTATGCTTCCAAGTCATACTAAAGCAAATTTTGCTTTTGAAATTTTCTACTGTTCATCTTTCATACAAAACAAAATGAATTGGACAAAGATGGAGTTCAAGCTGAAGCGAGAAGTCACGAGTCCAAGGGCAGCTGGACAACTGAGTGACACTATATTAATATTAAAATAATAAGCACAGTTGGTCATTGGTGGATATAAACACTCTGAGAGTCAATCCCCAGAGCTGGTTAAAAATGAAATCAACTCACCAGTATGTATTCTGTCTTCTTTTTGTATTTCATAATTTTAAAACAATACACTTGCCACTTGGTTATAATTTTAAAAATGCTTCTCAGTTAAGAGTGAAATAAGGAGGGGAAGAGAGGTTGAAAGGAGAGGATGGGATTGGAAGAAAAAGAAGAATCAAAATATATACAGGTACAAACTCCCTATGATGAAGAATATCATTATGTATACCAAATTGTACCAATAAACTTAATTTTGAAAAGCATGACCTTAAAGAAATGTAAAGCATGAATCTATTTAATTTAATTAATTAATTTATTTAGTATTTGCAATCAAACTCAGGACTCTGAGCTTGCAAGGCAGGTGCTGTGCTGCTGAGCTATGTCCCTAGTACTAATTATATATATATATATATATATATAATTAGTGTGTGTGAGTGTGTGTATTTATTTATTTATTTATTTATTTATTTATTTATTTATTTATTTATTTATTTTTATGGAACTGGGGATTGAACTCAGTCCCTTGCGCTTGCCAAGGAAGCTCTTGTTCCATTGGGCCAGCTCCCTGGCCCCTTAATTTTACAATTTTTAAAAGCAAAGGTTCTTTGCTATTTGAATATATTGCCTGGAACAAAAACATGTGAATTGGAAAACTGATTTTCATAGTAGGCATCTTTCATTCTATTTATATGTTTCCTGAAAAATCTTACCCAAATTTAATGTGACAGTGGTTGAGGAGTATCTGAGTTACTCTTCTTGCCGCTGAGGCAAAATACTCGACATTCACAAGTTAAGAGAGGAAACATTCATTCAGTTCAGAGCACATATAGGAGTCAGTCCATAACTGGCTGGGTTGAAGGCATGGTGGTACATGGCAACGGGGTAGCCATTTATGGCAACTGAACACAGAAAAAAGCGACGAGAGGTACTCTTTTTTTTTAGTATTTTAGAAAGGGTCTATTACAGGGTCTACAGGATCTCACTAGTGATTGAACTCAGCGATCCACCCAAGAGAGGTACTTTAACAGTGTCTTTCTGCCCATGTATGTTACCCAGATTACTGGGACTAGGGAGGTGCTAAATTAATCAGTGGACTGATTTAGTGAAATCACTCACACTTAATCCCAGCATTGCACTATGAATCAATCACACACTCCAGATTCAGCTACCTCTAAATAAACCCACCTATGACTGCGTGAAAATTTAAGGGAGCATCTAGACACAAGCCATAACCTTCAATCTCTGGATCCTGCAAAGATGCACGCACATCCCTTTTGCAAAAAGCATTGGTCTGTCTCCAAGGCTTGGCAAATTCTTATATGTTGTAGGTTTGCTGAAAAACACAAGTCCATAAGCTTCTCTGAGATTAAGGTAACTCTCCACTATGAACCACTGTACAAAGGGAAAGAAAGTAAAGCACTTCCAACATTCAATGGCACAAGATATCATTCTAAACACTACCATTCCAAAAGGTGCAGATAGGAGCACCCAAATAAATGTGACCATATCAAGTCCAAAATCCAGCAGGGTAAACACTAAGTCCTGCAGTTCTATGGTGCAGAAAAGGGCAGATTGTAACAAGATGTGAACTCCAAGGGGCTTTGGGTGTCTGTACCCCTGTAGCCCTTCTGGTGGAGCGAGCTGCCATTATTTCTTTCTTGGGCCTGCTCTGCTCCCTCTTTGGAGTTCCTCAGATGATTCACATTCCTGACTTCTTCAGACTTCCGGGGTCTCCACTGCACCTTTGGCTTCACCTTCACAGCTTCGCACACTGCCCTCTCGGGGCACACTGCCGGACCGCCAGTGTCTTCTTCTGATATCTGAGCAGAAGCATTCCTGACTACAGTACTGCTGCACCCTGAATGCACCTAACACCAGTACCATGTGGATGATGCCAAGGTCTGCCAGCAGCTTAAACAGTAGCCAGGCTTCCTTCTCTCTTGGCCATAGGAGCAGAGGGCCCATGAACTGAGTCTGGAGAAAAAACTTCGTTAGGCTGCTGCCATGCTGGAGTGTGGTGCTCTAAGGATCTATTCTCAAAGCGATCTTTTGCAATTTTGAGTCTACAAAGGCTGGAGTCCTTCTGCTTTCACTCGGTGCAGCATGCTTGGTGACCAGGAGGTCTAGGTATTCTTTCTGGGATAGGACTCAGGGTCTCAGGTATCTCCTAGATGTGAGAGCTTTACATTCTGGTAACTTTAAAGCAGTCTGTCCCTGAGGATTGTATCTGTGGAGTCCAAGGAACAAAGCATAAGGTATATTCCACCATTCTATGTCTTCTCTACAGTGGAACAGTGTAATAGTGTAACACCTCCACCAATCTTTCTGGTGTGTGTGTGTGTGTGTGTGTGTGTGTGTGTGTGAGCAATTGCGTATGTGAGAACTCAGGAAGAATGATAGGGTTGTTCCTACTCAGGAAGAAGATGACATAAAAAGTTCACAAATATAAGTTGTACTTTGCAGATTACAACACACAATGTGGTCTCCAAGGGTTGTGTACTTGATCTTGGAATTGAACCTCATCTCTCCTGAAAGGGTTAAACTTTCCTATGTGGGACATGAGGACTCCGTGGAGCTTGTTAAGGCAGCACTCAGAGGACTGTCCTCTCCAGGGAGAGAACAAATTTGGCTGGCTCTAAATTTTTACTGAGGAATGAATGATCAACATTTTCCATTGTAAACACATTTTATAATTTGAAAGACACAGATTAGATCTTATTTCCCCTGTGGTTTCCCAATTTCCTTTTGTTGAGTCATGCCTTGTCTCATTGTTACAGTACATCCTTTCTGCCTTGTCCTCTAAGTACATAGTCCAACATTTAGACAATATATTTGAGCTTCTATATTGTAAGCATTTTATGAGTAGATCAAGATTACATGGCACATATAGATAAGAGTTGGAGAAAGGCACAGAGTCATAATGAAGATGCTTTTAAATGATTATTCACCTAGGTTGGGCCCTGATTTAATAAGGGCGATGCTAAGACCAACACTAAAGAAAAACATATTTGATATACAATGTAGTAATCTATAGTTCATTTACACAATTGAAAGTAAACATAAATATAAGAACTCGAGCCAAGTGTGGTCAATGCCAGCACTCTGGGAGCTTGAGGCCAGAAGATCCCAAGTTCAAGCCCAGCCTGGGTAGACTTAGAAACTTCTTGAGAATTTATCTCAGAATATAAAATAAAATGACTAAGGATATAGCTCTACATGAAGTCCCTGGTTCCTGGGCTCAATCTCCAGTTTGTATAAAAAAATACTTGATCAGAAAAAATTGAGTTATAAATATGATGGATTGATGGATGCAAAGATAGCTCTGATTATATATTTATTTATTTATTTATTTTTAATTCCTTTATTTATTACAGTGTCTCGCTACACATCACGGATTCTTTTTTCGCGGGGGTGGGGTGTGAGCTCAGCCGGCCCTGCGGGGAGGGGCTGGCATGGCATGTGGTGCTGGGGCTCGAACCGTGGTCCCTGGGAGGCGCTCTAGACCGCTGAGCTATAAAAAATTATATCTATGGTGGGAGGGGAAGAGAGAGATTGATATATGCTAAGAATTTGGGTGATATTGGAGGCTGAGAAGCCAGGGACCTGACAGAGCTGATGGTGCTGTTCTTGTCCTCTGAGTCAGTCTACAAGCTAGACGTGACCCCTGTCTCAGCTCAAAGACCTTCAGCAAGATGATTGAAAACTCTACTCCTCAGCCTTTTATTCTCTGAATGATTTCAAAGGACAGGATGGAACTCACACATATTGGAGTGAACGGTCCTCCTCAGATTGGTGGATATAGTGTACCCCTCCATTTATTAATCTCACAAACACCGCCCCACAGATACACTCAGGATAATGGTGCACTAGATATATATTCTGTGTCTGGTGGCCTAATCAAGTTGACATATAAAATTGACCATCACAACCCTGCTGAAAGTGAACTGGATTTTTAATTCTTTGTCATTGATCTATATATCTAGCCTAGGCCAGTATCATAAAGTCTGGGTCACTGTGATTTTGTAGTAGCTTTCAAGATCATCTGCTCTTCTAGGTCGTGTGTGTGTGCGTGTGTGTGTGTGTGTGTGTGTGTCTGTATAAATTGTAGAATCAACATATGAGATTCTACAAAACAAGTCAGATCTTGATAGGAAGTGTGCTAATCTGTTGATCTGCCATTGTTAGCATCTCAGCATTAGCAGTGAGACTTCTAACCAACCCTACACTCAGTTAGACTCCTTAAACTGTGTTTTGTCATTTGTGGCCATGCTCACCATGCTAGATTTGTAAGACATAAACATCTTCTGTTAAGTGTGTTCTTACTTATTTTGTTCTCTTTTATTTTAAAGAGGAAAAACACCAAAAACAAATAATGAGAGCAAAGGCAAAAACAAATGTTACATTATTTGTTGTTAATACTTTGTTGTTAAGACTAACAGGTATAAGGCAAAATCTGCACTAATGGTGGTTGGACAGGATATTATGTCGGCTTCTAGTACTACGGTCATCCACTAGGAAAATAATTATTGAATTTTTGATATAATTCAGGTATAAAAAGTAAGTAAGCAGCTACACTCTTAATTCACTGATAAGAGATATCTGCTAAAATAATATCTGTAAATATAATATCATGTATGCACCTTGTACAATACCAAAACGTTATGAAAACAGTTTGCAATGTATTAATTTATCAAATCTGTATTGTTAAGGTGTCTTGAAACTGTCTGAGTGACATTTGTACTTCAATAAAATGAAAG
>PVKA01034893.1:0-23071 GCA_004027165.1 Ctenomys sociabilis | reverse complement strand
CTATTATTTACTGCCTTATAATAAACTACTCCAAAACTTAGTAACTGAAAACTACTCATGGCCTTGATTGTGAGACACTTCACGTGGACCTCGTGGAGCAGCTGATGCTAACCTCTGGCTGGGACTCTTCAAGCGCTGTGTCACGCGGCCCTCCCGCGCTGCCCGGATGCCTCTCCCACAAGGCCGTGCGGCTTCACGGCCTGGGGCTCCCTCCCCAGAAGGAGCATCTCCCAGGCCAGAGCCGGCCGGGAGCTCTTGCACCTGTTCAAGTCCAAGCTGACCTCAGATGTCCTGCAGAAGCAGTCTGCCACCCTCCGGCAGCAGTCACCGAGGCCTGCGCTCTAAAGCAGCCCATGTCCAAGAAACTACTTTACACAGCAAAAGCACATCAAATGATACACAGACTCATTTTTGAGCCACCACAACTCCCACCATGTCTTGTGTCGTCTCTCACACAGCTGCCCGCACACTGTTTCTTCGCCGTCACTCCTGAGGTCACGGCCACTCCACCGCAGAGCCTCTGCGGCTCCTGGGGTCTGCCTGGAAGCTCCCTGTCCACGGCTGCCTTCTGCACCCACCCCGCCACCTCTTCTAAGTCTGCAGTCCAGGGTCACTTTCCCTGCAAGGCATTTCTGCCCACTCAACACACCCTGGTCTCCGGCTCTGACACACTTTCCTGCCGTCCTACATACTCCCAGTGGTGCTCACTTCTCGTCTTCCCCTACCAGAATTCGGCAGAGTTGCATTTGTTTTGTTCACTGCAGTACTCTCAGTACCAACAACATTATTCAGAGCTCAGAAGCATTTGCTAAAATTACTTGAAGATAATAAAAAATGAGATGTTCCTAACAGTTTTATAACTACTCTGACAAAAATGTAAAAAATAAAAACAAAAACCTGAATAACACATACTTTAAGAGTTTATCCACAAAACTATAAATCACTTGACAATGAATTTCAACTACAAATAAATCAGCCTAATACATTAGATATCAAGATTACATTTTTGAAGAAACAGTAATTCTTGACAGCTATGGAAATTGTACCTTCAATGCACAAAATATGCAGGCTTCTCCCTGACAAACATGTCCAGTCAGAACCCGCAAGCTTCGTCGGAATATATCCAATTGCCATAATACCTAAATTAAAGGTAAAAGAGAGGCAGTGAGGTTTCTCTGTGTTAAGATATTTAGGTATTTTAAAAATTGCAAAAGGTTATTAAGTTTTTGGTCTCCTGCACATAATCAGATATACACAAGCATTAGAAAAGTAACAAGTATAACGCTACTATCTACATGCTGTACATATATAAAAGAAGGGTTTGGTGGTATTCCCACTGACTCATAGGAAAAGCTGTCACAGGCATAGAGCAAGGAAAAGTGAACTCAGTCAAGGATCTGATACGAAGAGGGAATATGGGAAATTAAATGAAGGACTTGGGAGAGACACACAGGAAGAAGTCATTAGAGCAGCTGGACAGACTGAAATCTACAGAGGAAATACAATTAGACTTGAAAGACAGGGCATACTCAACAAAGGTCAGTATGTTATGGCCATCGTGTGTGCACGGTCCCCAGATACTGCAGGACAGAGTGGGGATCTGTGCAGGCATGGAGCACCGTGTGGGGAAGGGGCAGTGGCAGGAACAATGCGAGCGTGTGCTGCGATTATCTTTTTTTTTTTTTTAGTAATTTTATTCAGAAACAAAGACCAATGAGAAAGTTACAAAACTGATTAGTAGGACAGTTTCAATAGTTAATACATTGCATATTGTTGTCTTCTTAGTGGTTATTCATAGTACGAGATGCAGACATGCTAGCCTATCCAGAAACACTATTAGAACAAATCTTTCTATTCATTGAAAGTAGCTGCATATCTATCCTATTTTCAATACACAGATACAAAATGGTAGTTCATTTGTATCCACTTCTTATTTAGTTTTGTCAGAGAATGGTATTCCATTGTCATTTAAATATCATAGGTGTCCTGCTACTAAAAGATAAGGAAAACAAAAAGAAAACAAAGCACCCCATAACTATTAAAATCTATCAGTCCAGTAGCTAAAAATCATCCTGGAAAACATGATAACAGTAGTCCTGCCCAACACAAGATGTTTAGAGCAGGGCCTGCAGAAAACTTGCATACAGTGAACATCTGCTATTTCAACAAACAAGTGACATCTTCAAGTTTCCCTGTATCTTTTAATCATTTTTTCAAATATATAAGAAGAATTCCATCAAAGGCTGGGAAGACCACTCAGTGGTCTAAGCGCCTTCCTGGCAAGTTCAAGGACCAGGGTTTGATCCCGAGTACCACCTGTCATGCCAGCTCTGGAACCTGGGTGTACTTTGCTGTCCCTAAAAACAGGCATGGTGGCGCATGCCTAGAAACCCATCACTGGGGAGGCTGAAGCAAGAGGAGTCTGAACTGTATAGTGAGACCCTGTATCCAATAAATAAATAAAAAATAAAAAAAAATTTATTCATGAGCTCTCATTTCTCCCAACTAAAAATAAGATTTTAGAAAAAGATGATTTTCAGGTTTTCTATATTTTCAACTTCTGAATAACTAAAGGGCATTTCAGAAATTCTCTTTAAAAACTGCTTTTTGTTCAAATATAATAGAATCTATATATAATAAATAACTGCTTTGCAAAGCATTCAGGAATATTTAGAAACTGTGCTGTGTATTATCTCCTGTCATACCCTAAAAATTATCACTCTGACCCCATTTTTCCAGCAAAGTCAAAGCTGAATTATAGCAGGACCCTCACTTCCGAGGTGGGCCACCTGGTCTAGTCTGGCTTTAGTCTTCATTCCCTTGGCCAGCAGAGGCCAAGTACTGCTGAGACTATGTTCTTAATGAAGTGAAGTAAACGTCACACCTACCACATGCAGGTGGTTTATGGTCCAACTAAATGTGATGGACAATGTGAGCACAATCCAGTGTGTAGAACTCTGTTCTAACCCTGAGATCTGAATGCTATATTAGTATGTCAAACCTATTTTACTCTATTGCTTTGCAGATACAAATTCAAAACCTTCAGCTAGAAGGCCATCTTTTATAATCTGTTTATGAAATTAGAGAAGCCTTTCAATTATAACTAAAATGCAATATAAAAACCATTGTTAGCCTCCTGTCATATTGTCTTGGAATTTTGTTTATGGGGTTTTTGTTTTTCTTTATAATAATTTAAGTGCTGGGGTTATAACTCAGCAGCATAGCACCTGCCTAAAAAGCTTAAGATCCCGAGTTCAATTCCTGATACTCCCACCAAAAATAAATAAATAAATAACAATAATTTAAAAAATAAATATAACTGTAACATTTTCTGGGAGTAGCAAAATTTTTGAAGTTACACTAGAATAAACTAAAGAAAAAAATATTTTAAAGCACTTCCCTGGCAAGTGCAAGGGCCTGAGTTCAATCCCTATTTCCACCAAAAAAAAAAAAAAAAGAAGGAAATACTCTGTACGTTACTCATTACAGTAATATAAAACTTAAAATTAAATCTCTACTGCAAAATAATTATTTTTAATTATAATTAATCATTATCCTACTTCACTTTGAAGTATTTATTACATTCTACCACTTATTTAAAACATTACATGTTTTAAACACTAGCTGTTGGCTAAGTTTGAGTTTATGCATACTGGTGAATTAGATTATGTACACTGCAAATCAACACATTTGTGAACAGACATTTAATAAAGACAAAAATCTGTCACTATATTACTCACTCCAAAATAATATTAACTTAAAAAGTTAATAATCAAAAAAGGCATATAAATTTTTTCTGATTTATGTTAGATCCATATTATTTTTACAAGGTCTGCTTTTGCTAACTTCATGTATGATGTATCCCACAACGTGTTTCTTAGCAGTTACTTAAAAAGAAATCAACAAATTGCATATTAACATTTGCTTTCTGAATTTTATAATATGAATTCAAGCTTTTGTGACATAAGGTCTATTTGAATTGCTCTGCCTCTGGGGATTAGCTCTGCAAATCAGTTTAAATGGATGTCCTTACCAGAGGTCGGAAGATGACCCTCGAGGTACTCTGTGGAAGTGCTGCAGAGACAACACTACGAAATCTGCACGGGGCTCCCTCTGAATACTGCAGCAAGCAGTGAGAGGGAACCACTGAAGGGCGGGAAAGAAATGTCTAAAAGGGTTAGAGGGAACAATGCCCAAAGCTCGGACTGGCCTACTTCTAGCAGCCAAAGTGGAAAAATTTTAAGTTCAGAGCAATAGTTAAAAAGAGTCTCAAGAGAAGAGAAATTATCCACAGAATAAATACAACTTGTCCTGCTTAATAAACTTTAAGAAGAAAGTGATCAAACTGTTTCCAAATAAATTAACCTTGTTTTAAAACAAAGTTCAAGACTGTTTTCAAGAATATGAAAACTTCTCTAAGGCAAAATTTACTTGTCATTAACATGTAATTAAAAAATTACCAGACATTAAAGAAAAAAATATAGCAACTTGATTTCATGTAAGAGGTTAGTGGTAAAACTGAGTAGAAGTGTGAAGGCTAAGAACTTTCACATCAAAACTCTAGGGATGAGAACTACAATATCTAAGATGGAGACCACAATGAATGGGACCGTGTGTTGCACATTAAAAAAAAATTAATGAGTTGACGGCGGAAACAGGAGCCACAGAAAATGAAACAGAACAAAAGCCTAAAAGAAAAGGAAGGGAGCATTAGTGAGATACACTCTATGAAACTGGAGTCTTCCAAAGATGAGCAGAAAAAAGTTACTTGGAGAAATAATAATTAAAGGGCTTTCAAATATTATTAAAATTCTAAGCTTGCAGAACCAATATATTCAACAAACCCAAACAAAAGACACATGAAGAAAAACTATGTCAAGACACATCATAGTTAAATTACTTAATCTTTAAAAGGGCTGGTGACGTAGCTCAGCAGACGAAGCACCTGCTTAGGCAAGTATAGGGACCAAGCTTCAATCCCTGGCACCACATGCCCTGCCAGCCCCCGCCCCCCCAGGCCCACTGAGCTAGCCACTGAAACCACATGTGGTAGTGTACACCTGTAATCCCAGCATTAGGAAGGCTGAAAAACAGGAGGATCACTACAAGTCTGGGCTGCATAGTGACACCCTATACCAAATACATTAAAAAAAATCTTAAAAACAGACACAGAAAAATAACATACTATACACAGAAATGACAAAAATTATAATGGTAGGTTTTTATTAGAAATAATACAAGTTAAAACAGGCAAAATGCAACCATTGTTGAATTCCTGTTACTTTGGTGAAATTTTATATCATTTCTAATGCTTTTTTAAATTTGTATTTAAACAATAAAAAAATTAAAAATGGAAAGAGACAAGTGTCAATTTAGCCCCTTTGAATGTGTGAAGATACCTTTCAAAATCAAAAGTGAAATACAGATTTTTTTCCAACACAAAAATTCATCATCAACAGGCCAGTTAGGGGCCAGCCAAATAGCTCAGTGGATCAAAGCACCTGTAAGCAGGCGCAGGGGCTGGGGGTTCAATCCCCAGGCCTGCAGTGCTGGCCCCGCCCTCAGGGTGATTGAGAGTGGACATGGTGGCACAGGCCTATAGTCCCAGCTCTTGGGAGGCTGTAAACAGGCAATCATTATGAGTGATCTAGTAGTGATAACACCCTGTAGACCCTAAAAATACAAATAAACAAACAAAAACAGGCCAGTTAGAGAAGAAAAGGATGCAAGATAAAAAAGGAGATCTGTAAAGAATAGTGCCTGGCACATACAGAACTTTACAGAAAACTGCAGCCTCCAGAGGAAAGCTGGCCGCAGTGTTCGTTTAATTTTTTTTTTTTTTTTTTTTTTTTTTTGAGGAAAAAACTTTATCGGATAGAAAAGTTTCTGTCAGAGAGCGACAGAAGGGAGGCCCAAGTGGGTTGCCCCTCGTTTAAATTTTTTTTAAAGAACACCATCATAGGAATTTTCTACTTTCTCTACAAGGCAAGTTTCCTTACTCAGAATTTTCTCTTGTTAAAATATGCTTTTTTCTCTTCCTGACAGTATTTTAAAAGCTAAAGAAAGGGATAGAAACGGGGAAGCATAAAAATGAAAAAGACTAACAAAAGATCTGATACGACAAAGCCACTTCTTAGTAGCCTGATTCAATCAAAGATATTTAATTCCAAATCTTATGATACTTTATTTTCTTAGGTCTAGCGACATTAAATATATTCTTTTTCATATTACTTAATACTAGTGCAATTTTTGAGGCACTCGCTGCTATATAAATCTCCAAAGTAAATTAGAATCAACGCTTTCTTTATACAGTGGGTGCCTTGGTTCACTAACTCAATTCATTCTAGGCTGTGCTGTGGGTGCTCTCACCACCTAATGGGGAGTCTGCAAACCAAAAAAAAATTTCACCAAATGCTTCTGTTTGTGAACTCAACAGAAAGTGTTCCTGAATAAAGGCATCTCTGTACCAATTACTCCTCTTTCCCTAGGAGAGTTAAAGAACTCTCAGGTATAACCTGTGGCCCAAGAAGAGACCAACCAGGGCATCTAAGCACTTCACGTATTCTAGATATTTATTTACCAAATACACTGAACAATATTTCTGTCTCCTCTCATTTTTATGAGTAGGGTAATTCTGGAACTGCCATATAATGACCATATTGCACAGAAGAAAAGCTATTTAGCTAAGGCAGAAAAAAATAGTTAAAAATACATTTGTTCGGGCCCAGAATATAGCACTGGCCTGGAAGGTGCAAGGTCTTGAGTTGGATCCCCAGTACTGCAGAAAAAAAAAATGTTAACTAAAAGAATTTTAGCAAACTTAGAAGCAAATGGATTAATCTTCAATTTAATCACAAGAAGGGGCTCTAATGATAATTACAGAGGTGATTAGAGGGCCAGAATGAGAAGTGAAAGGAGTCTGAGCACTGCAATTAAAAATAAAAACTAAAAATAATTATTCTTATTTCAAACAAAGGGCTTGCATCTTATTGTTCCATCTACTGAGAACTATACCAGAGTTTTGATTTATGTAATTTTTTTCTAAAGGAGAGGGGATTGTTATAAATAAAAGGTTTCCATATTTTAGAAACACTCTTAATTTACTACTTAAGTAAAAAGGTTCTCAGATCACAGTAATACACCACCCTGTCAATGAAAACACCATTTCCAATTATTATAAAAATTAAAATGCCCAGCCAATAAGTTTTGTTCCCATTTAAGGTGGTATAAAAAATTATTTCAGTTAATAACTTTGCTCATAATTTAGTAGTTTAAGAAGCATTTAATAAGGTATTTCCTGAAAAGTACTGTTTTAAAAACATAGTAAATAATTTTGGTCTCACCTGTACAGCACTATTAAGAAAGCAGCTGTTTTGTCCTGGCTCATTTAGCAAGCCCTTGGTAGGGGCTAATGACAGCATACTTCCAGGTTGGTAAGCTTTTCCAAGATTGCCACCAGGTTTCCGTAAGAACTTCACCCAAGCCATGTTGAAGCAATTTCGTGTGCATGAAAGCTAAGAAATGTACCTTTATGTTATATTTCTGATGACAAAACAGATAATGTCTTGAATTCGCCAGTTAAATTCACAATAGTCTGTTAAAAGAATATAAGTTTCCAAGTGCATATCTTTCTTAATGCTATAAATTTTTGAGGACTTCAACAGATAAAAATGGGGTAAATAAATGTTGAATGTTTGAAAGCTTCAGAGCTTAAACAAGGCCTTAAAGATTTTTATGTATTAAATTTCACAGGAAAGTTCCACAAACTAAGATGAAAAAGACTGTTTTAAGCTGAAAAAAGTAGGATTGATGAACAAATTTTCTTTTATGTATAAATCGTCTTGGCCCGTTAAACATTACAAATGGATGACAGACAAAAAATGTAGACTTGGTATCTGGCGTGATTCCTCTGGTCATTTGTTTTCTTTATGCTTTTTTAATAAAAAAAGAACTCTGTTTCCTTCCCAGGTGAGGTTATCAAAGGTGACTCCATATGTCATAGCAATGTGACCTCAAAGCAAATCTATAAGAAAAGAAAAGAAATGTTTACAATAAACCTAGTCAGGAAAGCTTCTATTTTACAACTGAGCACAAACACTGACTACAGAAATAAAATTTATCATAAACAATAAAAGATTAAAAAACTAAAAATAAAAAGGATTAGAATGAGTATTATTCTAAGATATCAAAATGAAAACATTTCATCACTTAACTTTTTTTTTTTTGATGTAACATGACTTTAATCACTTCTCCAAATTTTAGCATCCAAAGGGTTCATAAGAAAAATATTCTACAAAACAACCAATTCAATTAGGTCTCAGGTTGTATCATATATCTGCTAATCCAAATTGCTTTATTAAACAAATATGAATATATGTACATATAGTACAGACTCTGCTATCTACCTTACACACATAATCGTATTTTTCAAAAAGAAATTCAGTAGATTTTAAGTAAGTTAGCATGTATAACTCCAAAGAAACCTTTGATAAACAGATGTTAGTGAATTAAAGTAAATTTTCATCTTTTCAAAAATGTATGCTTCTGGTTTAATGTACTTCAAATGTTAAATTTCTGAATTAAAAAAAATTAAATAATAGGGTTAGCAAGATAGCTCAGCAAAGGAAGCGCCTGCTTAGGCCAAACGCAGGAACTGGGGTTTAGTCCCCAGCACCACATGCCACACCAGCTCCGCCCGCGGGTGCATTAAGTTAGCCATTGAGACTAGGCATGGGGGTTGCATGCCTGTAATCCCAGTGCCATGGCGGCTGAGACAGGAGGATCACTACGAGTCCAAGCTACATAGTGAGACCCTATACCAAATACATTTTAAGAAATTATCAAACATTACTAGTTTTATTTAATCAAATGGATTTTGTTCCTTCATTCTTCCCTTTAATAAACGCATTTGTTTACTGTACCTACCAGTCACTGGAACTGACAATGAGGAAAATCCGACAACACCATCTACCACAATAGCACACTACACTGTAAAGAGTACTAGGTGGGCTGCATGCTGAGTGCTTACAGGAACACAAGGTGAAGAAGCAGGGCAGGAAGCACACACCCTGTTGCACATTGTTCACTTTTCAACAGCATAGCCAGGGAAGCCCTTGCTGAGAAGGCTGAACTTGCACCAAGATTTGAAGGAGGCAAAGAAACCAAGTGAGGGAATAACTCCGGGCAGACTGAACAGTAACTTCAAACACCCTGAAACTGGTGCACATGTGACACCATGAGGGAATAAAAAGAAGCCCGGTGTGGCAAGGAAACTCCAATATGGAGTCAGGTAGGTGAAATGGAAACACAAGAAAGAAGCAGATGACACGGGGGCTTGTAACTCTTTGGCTTTAAACTCTTGTCTGAAAGTTACTGGGAACTTTTCTAGCCTCACTGTATTCTGGCTGGCGAATTTCCACCCCACACAATGCAACAAGACAGAAAAGGAGTGTTCTGCCCTCCCACCACCACTACTGCCTTCTGGAACTTATTTCACCAAGAAAACACTAGAGCACAATCAGGTTCAGAAGTGTTGAAATGACAGGTAGGCCCCATTATGCTCTGACCTCACCAGCTCTAGTAGGGACTGACCTGGAAAACAGGCAGTGCCACAGGAAGTTGCTTCTGGAACCAACTTTCAAACTGTATCACCCAGAAGCAAGCTCTTACATCCCACTTCTTCTCCCTGAAATCAGACACAAAAAAATAAGGACAGCCTCATCCTCATGCTTCTCTGAGGGAAATATAACTAGGACAGTATAAGCAATCTGACAGGAAAGAAACAAACTGAACAATCTAAATCACAGGAAACAGAAAGAATAAATAACACAAATATAAAATAAACATAAAAACCTGTTGGAATAGTTAACTGTGTAAATTTGAGTTTACAAGTGTGACTAGATAGCTTAGCAACTTTATTTGTTAGGGTGTAGAGGACCTACCCTACAGCAGCTCGTAGCCACAAAGGGGAAATGAGGAAGAACAGATTGGCCTCTGTCCTTCAGAGGAACTTCAGCCTCCACCTTCCGCCTAGACGTCATCTTCTGGTCTTGGCACAGGTTCTTCAGCTTGCACCTTGCATCCTTCAGCGTTCTATTGCAGACCCAGGCCTCTTAACACAGATTTACATGGGACTCTGCAGTGAACTCCAGACCATGGACTGAAACCTTCAGTTATCAGTGTGCAGATACCCTGTGTACACTTCCTCATCCAACTCAGTGCTGACTATAAAGGGTTAACAGAATTTTGCACCTTAACTGTGGGAAATTATTTTTATAAAAAACCCTTGTGCTTCCTGTTATCTACTCTAAGGTACTTATTCTCCCTCTCGGGCTCAAGGCTGCTTAACAATAAGTAACTGTTTCTTGTCAATGCAGCAAGCTCCCTCCCTAACCATCTCCTGTAATGTAGTCAGCTTAAGAAGTATCTTGTATAATATGCACTTATCACTAAGCTATGAAAGATCCTTAGTTACGAACAGTGTACAGCTGTGTCAAGTGAATGTATTCTTCTGTTGTTCTGTAATAGATAACAAATTTGCTTACCAAACTGGATGTGATTTCTGTTATAAATACCCCCCTGCTACCTATGTTCAGGTGCCAATCAGTCTTCTCCTGTGTGAGAAATGGCTGACAGACCTGAGCTCAGTAAATAAAAGGCTCTATTCAAATTTCTATCTGGCTGATCTGCTTCCTATGCAGACTGACCCATAACACTGACCATCATAAACTGATCTTGCAATAATTTCTTATATATTTGTATATTTTGTGTTACATCTGTTTCTCCAGTAAAACAATGACTAATAAAGATTTTAGAAGTGATATAGGGGCAGGCCAAATAGGTCAGTGGACTAAATGTCTGCTTTGGCAGATGCAGGGACCAGGGTGTGATACCTGGCACCACATGTCATGCTGGCCCCTCAGCCTCCTGGGGTGCACTGAGGCAAGTGAGACAGGGCATGGTGGCACACACCTGTAATCCCAGCACTTCTGGGGCTATAGACCCTGTACTGAAATACATTAAATAAATAAATAAATAAATAAATAAATAAATAAATAAATAAATGTGATACCAATACCAGGGGTGGCTCTAGAGAAATGGAATTATAATGATAAAGCTTTTAATGGCTTTACAGGTTCTTACAGTCATCTCTCTTAAGTTGATGAGACCTAAAGATATCATGGTCTCTCCTGCAAATTCTGTAGGAAATACTGGTAATGTTTGGCATTAACTGTTTAAATTAATATGCTATACAGATTCACTTGATTATCCTAATTCATCACTTGTGAGTTGTTAGGAATTTAGCAACTCCATACATAAAGGTTTTGAATTTAAAAAAAAAAAAGGTCTTGAATTATCTTTGACAGAGTAGGGAACATATGATGCTGGCTGGTTGGTCTCACCATTCCGGGACAAACTAGTTGTTATGGTTTGGGTTAGCTGTCCCCCCAGAGCTTCATGTAGTCATGGGGCGGCTTCTGGAGTTTGTGATCAATTATTGTGGGCATGGAGGCTGCAGTGGCCCTGGGACAGGTAATTTGCATTACAATGTAAGGAGAGGGCTAGGTAGCTGCCTGAGCTGCTGCTACCCCTCCCTAGCTCCCTGCCATGTGCCGCTCTGCCTTAAAACCAGCAGAGTAGGGACTGAAACCTCCAGTAACTGCGAGCTAAATAAACCTTTCCTTCCTTCATTTTGGACATCGGGTATTTGTACCATCAATGAGAGAAGAGAAACTGAGACACCGGTGAAGGAAAACAGCGAGCTCAAAACTTCCATAGAAAGGAAGTTCACAGTCATCTGGCTGTAAGGACAAATTAATAAAGAAAAACAAGGAGCTCAAACATTCACAGACACAGATAAAAAATTTAAAAGTTTTAAGCGTGTCCTGAAAGAAAACCTCTCTTTTATCCACAAGGCTGAGACTGCAGAGAAAAACACAGGCCCTCATAATCTGACTGGCTGAACTGCAACATAAGCTTAATGCTCTGCCTTGAAGGGGATCTGAAGCAAAAGCGAGGGTACTAATCAGAAAGAATGGGACCCCACAAACTGGGCTGGAGATGTGGGGGGGGGGGGATCCTGAGGAAGCTGAGGGCATTGAGTTTCTAGATGCTAATGGGATTATTTTGCCAGAGGAAGGGATTTCCCATCCCACCTCCACCCCCAACAGTGCTGGCCTCTCCTACAATACCTGGGGAAACTAATCCTGGGTCAACCAAGCACCATAGTACTGGTGCTCCTCAGGACTCACGCTCACCACCCACCTTTGCCTCTAGGCCCATAACCAGGCTCAAATTTCATGAGACTCCTAAGATTGAGGTATACAGTGTGACCCATGAAGAAGTCTGCTAGTCTCCCAAAGAATTTCTTGAGTTTTTCTAACCCTAATGGGATAATGGTAGCAAACAATAAACACCTGAATCAGTCTGAGTTAGATGACATGGGTCCATTAAGCAGGGGCTCTGAATTTAATGTTGAAGCTCATGGAGCAAAGAAAGGTGTTTAAATTAATATGCTATGCAGATTCACTTGATTATCCTAATTCATCACTTGCGAGATGTTAGGAATTTAGCAACTCTCTACATAAAGGTTTTGAATTATCTTTGACAGAGTAAGGAATAATAGCTTATCTGGATTGCTGGAAGAAGTATGGCTCAAAAGATGGCCTACTGTGAATGAGTTAGAGATGCCTGGTATTCCATGGTTTACTGTGAATGAGAAGATTTAGAGGCTTAGGGAAGTGGGAATGCTGGAGTGGATCTGTCAAAATAAACCTAATACTCCACACTGGGATGATCCAAAAAATAAACCATTTAGTAACATCTTAAGCAACTGATCTGTGAGGGGAACGCCAGCATCCCTGAAGACTTCTGTCACTGCTTTTCTCTATATGCTAGTCCTTATGATGGGGACCATGTTACTCATTTAGGAAATTTAAGGGCAGTGGGCTTGACTAGATCCTGGAGTGTCAGAGGTCAAGTGGCAGCACTCAATCCCCAAAGGTAGGGTCCCTATACTTGCCATAATGGACAGCAAAAGCAGAACAATGGGCAGAATGGTCTGATGCATGCAGACTTCTGGTGTTTTCTGAGCAGCCACAGTGTTGCCAAAAGTGAAGTAGATGGGAAGCCCAGAAAAATTTTACTAGATTTACATCACCAAAATATTTATGGGCAAATGAACAGGAACATACTTCAAATTGTGTTAACAGGAAATCAGCCTTTCAAGCAGTTCTTGGATTCGAGCCAGTTTTCAGATTTATAACACCTTGAATGAAGGGGATGCTGGGTTCCCTTGGGGAAGGATCCTGATGTGCCGAAACTTTATATAGCCCATCTTTTTCTTATCCTTCCCCAGAGGGTCCTAAAGCCTTTGCCCATGTGACTGTACACTGCGAAAGGAGCATGATCAGATATTTGGAGGACTACTGGAAACTAGCTCTAAACCAACATTAATTTCAGAGAATCCAAATACATCACTGTGTCTTCCAGCAAGAGCAGTGGCCTATAGAGTTCAGCTGATCAGTGGAGTTTCAGCAACGGTCCAACTCACAGAGGATCCAGGATGGCCTCAGTTCCATCCCACAGTCATTTCTCCTGTTCCCCAATGCATAATTGGTATAGATCAGTACTTGGCAGATTCCTCACATTGGTTCCCTAACCTGCAGTGTGAGGGTTATTAGGGTCAGAAAGGCCATGAGAGTTGCCTTTACCTGGTAAAATAGTAAACCAAAAGCAGTATCAAGACACTGCAGGAGAGTTACAGAGATTAGTGTCACCATTTAGAATGTGAAGTATACAGGAACGTTGGTTCCCACCATGTCTCCATTTAACTCTCCCATCTGACCTGTGCAGAAGAAAAGGGTCTAGGAACATGGCAGTACATTACTGCAAAATGAATCAAGTCACCAGTGACTCCCATTGCACCTGTGACACCAAATGTCGTTTCCATAACTGACAGATTAACACATCTCCTGGGGCATCCACTTATTTGGCAAATGCCCCCCTCTCCATATCTATTCATACAGACCATCAGAAACAATCTACTTTCAGCTGGCAAGGCCAGCAATATACCTTCACTGTCGTATATCAGGGGCTATTAACTTGCCAGCCCTGTGTCACAACTAAAGTTTGGAGGGATCTTAATCACTTTTTTATCCCACATGATACCACACTGGTCCATTATACTGATATTATATTGACTGGGCCAAGTAATCAAGAGGCAGCAATCACTTTGGATTTGTTAGTAAAGCACTAGAGTCAGAGGAAGGCAAAAAAAAAAAGTTCAAGAGCCTTTTATCTCACTGAAAATTCTAAGTGTCCAGTGGTGTGGGACATGTAGAGATATTCCTTCTGATGTAGAAGACAGGTTGTTGCTGACACCATTTAAGAACTTTGGTGGACTCTGGGCAGCTTATGAGACTCTGGTAAGCTCTGACTTTCCTTATCCCCTACCTAGTGTGCAGGTATGGAGCTTCTCCTGATGCCGGTCCAAAATTTTAACTTAGGAGGACTCTGAGTGGTCTGAGGGACAGAGGGTTGCAATCTGTGGGTCCAGCACAAGCAGGTCCAAAATGTTCCTGGAACCTTTTAAGAACTTTCACAGTCTCTGTGCAATCTACAGGACTCTCTCTGGGTGATTACTGGGAGCTTCAAAAATGCTAAAATGCAGGGAGTAAAGTCAATCTCAATCCTCTAGCCCACCCAAAACAAACCCAGGAGATGAAGACACGTAAAAACTTGAAAATCACACACCTGAAATCTCTGAAATGATAGTAACTGAATTAAGGAAACAAGTTCTTCATGCTATAGAAGAAATAAGATCAGAAATAAACCCTCAGGTCCAAAACCAAAGGACAACAACCGTGAAAGAACTGTTCAGCACAGCTAAAGAAGACATAGATAGAAAAATAGAGAAGACTAGAAAAATTATGGAAACACTGAATCAAAAATACAGGAAAGAACTAGACTATATGAAATAGATTCAAACAGATATATAAGAAATTAAGAACTCCAATGAAAGCTTGCAAAACTGTTTTAATTAAACCAAAGATGGACTTTCAGATCTCAGAAACAGTAGTGCAGCTAATGAACATGAAATAAAATATCTCTTAAAAACTAATAAGGAACCAGGAATAACAATTCTGAAGCAAATGAATAGAACATTGAAGCTGCTAGGGAGAGAAAACAGATCACCTACAATGGAAAGCCCATCAGAATCACAACAGATTTCTCAACACAAATCAAGAAGAGCTTGGAGTGAAGTATTTCAGGTTCTGAAAGAAAATAACTTCCAAACCAGGTTGATGTACCCTGCAAAACTATCAATCAAATTCAATGACAAAATAAGATCCTTCAACAATAAAGAACAACTAAAGAAATTCATGACCACCAAACAAACCCTACAAAGAGTACTAACAGATATTCTAGAAAAAGACAGAAGTAATCACAGTTTCAAGAACAATGGAAAGAACCCACCAAACAGAGCAAGTAATTAAAAACAGGGAAAAATTATGGAATGTATAGCAGGAAAATAACATGACACAGATTAGCCAATATATATGGTACAACTATCAATGTAAATAGTCTCAGCTCACCAATCAAAAGAAACAGTCTAACAGAGTGTATTAAGAAACAAAATCCAACAATATGCTGCGCACAAAAAAGCACACTTAACTCAAAAGGAAATTCACATAGTAAAAGTCAAAGAATTGAAAACAATCCTCTATGCCACCAGAAACCAGAAAAATACAGGGGTAGCTCTCCTGGTTGCTGGCAATATTAACTGGAAACCAAAACTCATTCAAAGAGATAAAAAAAGGTTGCTACATACTTGTTAAACAAATACAGCAAGAGGAAGAGATAACAATTATAAATATGTATGCACCCACTGTAGAAGCATCCTCCTACACAAGACAAATTTTAACAGACATGAAAAATCAAATCAGTAATAATACAATAGCAATAGAGGACTTTGCCATGCCATTGTCACAAAGAGATAGATCATCTAGGATAAAGAAACAATAACAAGCAAACAAACACAAAAAACCTATAAAGAAACAACAGAACAAAGCCAAGCTTGTGGAGAAATTGACTTGGTAGGCCTTTACAGAGTGTTTCACCCAGCAACAACAGAACACACATTCTTCTCAGCAGCACACGGGACATTCTCCAAAATAATATACTAGCACACAGAGCACTCTTAGTAAATTCAAAGGAACTGAAATAATCCCATGCATACTATCTCATCACAGTGCAATAAACTGTAAATTATTGAGAAAAGAAACTTCAAAAACACCACAAATACATGGAAAATGAACAACAATCTCCTAAACAACCAATGAGTCACAAATGCAATTAAAGAAGTAATGAAAAGTATCTGTGAGAACTGCAGGTGCGCCGCACTAGAGAGACCTTTCCCAACGTTCTCTAGTTCTGCTCCGCAGCCCCAGACTCAACACGGCCTGCCTGATGAATGAGAGCATCCACCAAACTTCTGGGAGTCCAGCAGACCCACCAAAGCCCAGGCCCAGTGAGTGTGTGAGAGAGCTTCTGTGCTCTCCTGCTCCCTCCCATACCTTCCACACCCAGCCCAGGCCTGGCATACAGGCCTGGGAAGAAACTCTCAGGCTGAAGTCCTTGCACTGAGACTAGGGTCAAAATCACGCAGCTAATCCAGAAGCAAAAAATCTTACCAAAGGGGCACAACAGGCTCACCTCCAAGGACAGCAACAGTAAGGAGGTGAGCACAGCAGCCAGACCCAAGCCAGGCAAAACTATATGAACTAGAACTTGGTGCAACAATACCTCAATTTCATAAGGTGCTAAGATTAGAACTGCACCAAAACTCTACACTAAAAGTCAGAGGACAGAGCTGTAAGTTCTGATGAAAACAAGGAACCAAAGGCAATCTCAGGCCTCAAGGCCACCAATGATAAGTGCAGAGGACACTAACGCAGCTAAAATGAACAAATTAACAGAGTCGTAAGCAAGGAAACAACAACAGAAAGGTATAGAGGAATTCAGACCAGAATTAATGCCTGAAAGAAAAAAAGAAATTTTTGAATACATACCATCAGAAGTAAAGAATCAAATCCAGAAACATATGGGGGAAACCCAATGCCCACAGAGAATAAGCGCAGAGAACACTATTCCAGCTGAAACATATGAATTAACAGTGTCTCAGGAAAAGCAACAACAGCAAAAGGGTAAAGAGGAACTCAAGGCACAAATAATTTCTGAAATAAAAGAAGAAGTCTTTCAAATCATAACATTTGAAGTAGAGAATCAATTCCAGAAATATATGGAGGAAACCCAATTTGGAAAAAACTCTGCAATAAAAGAATAGCTACCTCTAATGGAAGAAATTGACAAAAAGATAGAGGAGATTAGAAATATGATGGATTCCTTGAATGAGCAATACAGGAAAGAAATAGATCAAATGAAGCAGAGTCAAAGACATACAGAAGAACTCAAAATCACAATCATGAGTTTGCAAAACCGTCTGAGTGAAAACGAAGACAGAGCCAGATCTTCAAGACGCTGGTAAAGCTAGTAAAAAGGTGAGAAAAGGTCTCTTAAAAACAACGAGGATGCAGGAAAAAATAATCCATCACATGAAAGATGATGCCAAGATGAACAATGTGAGATTAATAGACATCAGTGAGAAAGAAGGAGTCAACACAAATGATATAAAAAGAATATGGGCAGAAGTAACTGCAGAAAGCTTCCCAAATATGAGGAAACAATCTAACATTCGGGTAACTGAAGCATACAGAACACCAAATAACTTCAACCCAACTAAAAACACACCATGACATGTAATAGTCAAGATCCCAGAAATCCAACACAAGAATACTACACTGAAAGCTGCTAGAGAAAAGAAACAAATCACATTCAAAGGAAAACCCATCAGAATTATGGCGACTTCTCTTCACAAACCATGAAGGCAAGGAAACCATGGAGCAGAGTTCTTCAAGTCCTCTATGAAAACAAATTCCAGCCCAGACTACTATACCCTGCAAAACTCTATTTCAAATTTGATGGAGAAATGAAATACTTTCATGACAAAGAACAACTAAAGAATTTCATGACAACAAAGCCATCCCTACACAGGCTACGGAAAGATATTCTAGAGAGGGACAACAATGACCAGAACTCCACTAATGAGAAGAGAAGGAACCTACTAAATAGGGCAAACAACTAAACACAGGACAATAAGGAGTGAATAACAGCAGGTGAATAACATGACAATCGTAAGTCAACACATTTCAATTATAACCATTAATGTAAATGGACTCAATTCACTAATAAAGAGAAATAGATTGGCACAGTGGATTAGGAAACAAAATCCAACAATATGCAGTATACAGCAAACATACTTAACTCAAAAGGACTTTCATAGGCTTAAAGTCAAAGGATGGAGTACAATACTGCATGCCCCAGCACCTCAGAAAAAAGCAGGGGTAGCAATCTTGTTCTCAGACAGTCTCAACTTTAAACCAAGAAGGAACAAATGAAATAAAGGACACTATATAATGGTTAGGGGAAGAATGCAACAGGAAGAGATAACATTCATAAATATGTATGCACCAAATAAGGGAGCACCCAACTATGTAAAACAAATCTCAATGGACATGAAAAAGCTAATATCCAAGACCACAATCTTAACAGAAACCCTAAATACCCCCTTATCCCACAAAGACAGGTCAACTAGAGAAAAAATTAGCAAAGAAGTAGTAGAACTGAACCAGAGCCTGGAACAAGAGAACATATACAGAGTGTTCCACCCAACCACAGCTGAATACACACAGCACATGGGTCATTCTCTAAAACAGACTACATACTGGTCCATAGGTCATGCTTAAGTATATGCAAGAAAACAAATGATCCCATGCGTATTATCTGACTACAGTGCAATGAAATTGGAAATAATCGACAAAGAAACCAGCAAAAGCCCCTAAATACACAGAAATTAAACAACAAATTCAACAATATCTACAATTCAATGAGAATTCAACCACACATCAGAATTTATGGGATGCGATGAAAGCAGTTCTCCAAGGGAAATTCATAGCTATGAACTCACACATTAGGAAAACAGAACGGGAACAAATAAACACCTTAATGTTACACCTCCAACATCTAAAAAAAGAAGAGCAAACCAAACCCAGAGCCAAAAAACGGGAAGAAATCATAAAGATTAGAGCAGAAATTAATTCAATTAAGATGAAGAAAACAGTTCAAAGAATCAATGAATCAAAAAGCTGGTTCTTTTAAAAAACTAAATAAAATTGATAAGCCACTAGCTAACTTCATCAAAAAGAGGAAAGAAAAAATTTTAAAAAAAGCAATAAGGAATTAAAAGGGTGTAATCACCACAGACTCTGGAAATTCAAAAGATAATCAATAGCTACTTTGAGAATCTTTATACTCACAGAACAGAAGACACACAAGAAATGGACAGATTCCTAGAAAGGTACAAATTACCAAAACTGAACCAAGAAGATAGAACAACTCTCAATAAACCAGTAACAGCCAACAAAATATGAAATGTAATAAAAAGCTTGCCGACAAAGAAAAGTCCAGGTCCTGATGGATTCACAGTTGAATTCTACAAGAAATTTACAAAAGATATAATCCCTGCCCTCCACAAACTCTTCAATGAAATTGAAAAGGAAACAGTTCCCCCAAAATCATTCCTGGAGACAAGTATACTGATACTAACACCAGGGAAATTCTTTATCACTTGCAATTTTTTTTTTTTTGTTTGAATTCTAATTTGTACTCTTTAAAAAACAAAAAGTAAAAGATAGGTTGTTGCATCTGGCTTCCTCATGGCCAAAAGAGAGGTACCATGTGTCATGGGCCTATTTGGATTTTGGAGGCAATACATTCTTCACTTAGGTGTCTTACTCTGGCCCATTCACTAAGTGACTTGGAAAGTTGCTAGCTTTGAGTGAGCCCCAGAACAAGAAAAGGTTCTGCAACAGGTCCAGGCCGCTTGCCCACTGGAGCCATATGATCCAGCAGATCCAGTAGTACCGTAAGTGACATTGGCAAGTAGAGATGCTCTTTTCAGTCTCTGGCAGGTACCTACAGGTGAACTGTGGCACAGGATTTTAGGAGTTTGGAGTAAGGCTCTGCCGTCATCTTTGAGCAACTACTCTCCCTTTGAAAAACACCAGTTGGCCTATTATTGGGCCTTACTGGAAACAGAACACCTGAGCATGGTACACCAGCTCACCACACAACTAGAGTTACCTATCATAACCTGGGTATTATCTGACTCACTAAGTCATAAGGCTGGGCATACACAGCAACAGACTTTTATTAAAAAGAAATGGTATATTCATGACTGAACCAGGTTCAGAGGGTAAAAGTAAATAACATGAGGAAAATGCCCAGATACCTATATCTCCTGTGCTTGCTATATGCCTTCTATTTCCTGCCATGTACCTATGCCTCTGTGGAGTGTACCACACTATCACCTGCCAGAGGAAGAGAATGCTATGAGCTGGTTTATGGATGGTTCTACATGTTATGCATGCACCACCCCTAAGTGGACAGACGCAGCATTATAACCCCTGTCCGGGATCATCCTTGAAGGACATCAGTGAAGGGTAATCATTGCAGTGGGCAGAACTGTGGGCAGGGCACTTGGTAGAACATTTTTCCAGAAGGAGACATGGCAAATGTGTGACTGTATCCTGACTCATGGGCTGTAGCCAATCATCTGTCTGGATGGTCAGGAGATTGGAAAGAACATAACTGGTAACAAAGATATTTAGGAAGAGATGTGCAGATAGATCTCCCTATGTGGACAAAGGATGTAAAAATATTTGCTTTCCATGTAAATGCTCATCAGACAGCAACCTCAGCATAAGAGTATTTTAATAATCAAGTGGATAAGACAAGAGGAATATAGAATGGGTGGTAGAAGAAGGTAGTTCTAAATACTAGCTATGATCACAAGATCAGCTAAAGAAAAGAGGACTATAGTTATATTATTTCTCCTGTAATGTGTTTCTGGTGTAATATAATGTTGATCATCCTAATACTTGTTCTTAAGGATTGTTAGACCTGTGCTATAATGTTCAAATTATGTAAGTAATTAAAATAAAAGCAAAACCCAAAGAAAACTTGACTTCTATTCTGGGAAGAGAAATGCTGCATTTCTGTTTGTACACAGGCCAGATAAAATATGTTAGGTGTAATTAGGAGCATACTTTGTATCTGGAGACTGGTTTAACGAAATGTGTCTGGTTGCCAAGGTGACACAGGGGATGAACTGGAATTGTCAACTGTGTCAACTTGAGGAGTGTGGAAGCTCCACTAAGTCAGCTCAGCAACTGTGCACCTCGGATGCAGAGGGCTCATACTGGGCCGGCTCTTCCCCTTATGAGGGCCCACTGCCCAGATGAGGCCAAGGGGAAATGAGGAAGGACTGGCTTCTGTTTTCTGGAGGAGCTCAGTATCCGCCTTCACCTGGACATCATCTCCTGGCATCTAGCACAGAACCTTCAGCTTCTGCCTCAGACCCTTCAGCCTTCTGGCATACACTTTTCAACCTTCCATCACAGACCTATCGGCCCCTAATATGGACTTGCATGGACACTGCAGTGAGCGCCAGGCCTTGGACTGAACCTTCAGTCTCCAGTGTGCAGACACACTATGCAGGCTTCCTCACCCAACTCTACGGATGACCATTCTAAGCCAATTTTGTAATTCTTCTACATTTGTATATCTTCAGTTACATCTGTTTCTCTAGTAAAACACTGGGTGATACATTTGCCAACTGAAGATATGTGCAGCTTAAAAAAAGCATTGTTAATACTAAAAAAGATCAGATTAACAAATTTCATAGAGAGCTAAAGACAGTATTAGCATGTAGTAAGTTCAACTCAAGAAATCATGCAAAGCACTAAAAAAGAAAAGTACAGAAAACATGTTTTAGGAGTGAAGAGGCATGGATGAAATCTTATCAACCAACATACTTGCAAAGAGAAGAAACAAAGTAAACTGAGCAAATATAAAGATTAAGACTGGACTGAGACATGGCTCAGTGGCTGATGCTTTACCAGAAGTCCTGAGCTTAATTCCCAGCATGGGGGGAAAAAAAATTAATTCCCAGAATTAGGTGAAAAAAGTCAAAGCCAATGAATAATTTAAAATCTAATGTGGGGAAGGAGAGAAGGGCATAAATTAGAAAATGTTAAACAAGAAGGAGAGAGAACCAAAACTCAGTTAGTGATTTTTTTTTGAAAACCAGGTAATAGATATAACTTCATAAGCCTGATGAAAGAAAAAAAGAGGAATATAAACACTAAGGAAATTAGGAAAGGGTAAATGATCCCAAACACATCAGTGGCCAAAACCTGAAAAGTATACCACAGAAGTCTTAAGAGATGACTTGGAAAATCTAAGGAACCCTAACTTTCTAGCAAAATACAAATTACTAACAATAACCCAAGAAAAAGTATAGAAATTCAAAAAAAGAACCTGGCTAATTGAGGAAAAATGGCAGAGACAGAAGCTCTCCCACTGAATGTAATATATGGAGCAGATTCAAACTTAAATTTTTGTCCAAACTTCAAAGAACTGTTAATTTCAGTAGTAAAATATTGTAGGCCAGAGTGAAAATAAAATACAAAGTAACCCAAGTAGGTTCAGGAAGCTAACCTAACCTTAATATGAAAACACATAAACCACAGACCAGTGGGACATATTATAGATGCAAAAAAAATCATAAAATATTAGCAAAGAAAATCTACCAATGCATCAAGAAAATAATATACTATTGAACAAGTAGTTTATTACAGGAATGCAAATGTGATTCTCCACTTATTCCTATGCAATAAATATACAAAATATTTTACATATTGAAACATAAAATTCTATATAGTATATATTTTATATAGCACATACATAAAATCTTAGAGTTCTGTTCTATGCATAAAAATTATTAATTATTATATTTGGCAGACCATACAAAAAAGAGTTAATGTGGAATTATTCATAATAGCTCAAAGATGGAAACACCCTATCTGCTCTTTAACTAGTGGATGATAAA
>PVKA01034892.1:0-23093 GCA_004027165.1 Ctenomys sociabilis | reverse complement strand
TATATATACATATATATATATATATATATATATATATATATATATATATGAATTCCACAGTGGATTGAGCCATTGATGAGGTCAGACCCTGCCTGATCCAATCACTTCTAAAAAGCCCCATCTTTAATAAAGAATCTTTGGGGCAAATTCTGGGTCCAAATTAAGCACTCGCACATGCTCACATACGTGCGCATGCACGCGTGCACACACTCACACACGTCTGGGGATTGAACCCAATCCCCTGTGTGTGTTAAGCATGCCCTGTACCACTGAGCAGTACCCCTAGCCCCTCTGTGTGATCTTAACCTATGCCTGACCATATTCCCAAGCTCAAGCCCAGTCCTTCAACATACATCTCAGAAGGAAGTCTTCCCCCTATTTCTTCCTAGGCCCTATTCTCACCTGATGTAACCCTTTCTCCAGCCATACTTTGACTTTCTAAGTGACTGATGCCAGTCTTTCTCCTTGGCACTATACCTGCCACTAACTTTGTCTCGTGTCACCTGGGCAAGACAGTGCCACTAGAGGGCTGCTGGCTCGGGCCAAACCATCAAGCCATGGGGACCACAGGATGGTGCCTCCCACTGTTGAGAGCATCCAAGGTCCCAACTCCTCCTCCTGCTATGCGCAGCTCCCAACTACGAGGACGTATGCAGATGTGTGCCAGGGCCCTGCTGCCAGGACACAGCTAAGAAGCCATGTTTCTCCTGAGGAATGACAAGAAATTAGCACTTGGCTGAGCAGTGCTGCCACTGTGCTCCTCACACCTCGATGGGTAATTTCTACACGGCCAAGGGGTAAACCTAATGGGCTGCTGTTTCCAGCCCGGTGGACAATCAGACAAGGTGGCCCCCTGGGTCTCTGGCAGACAGAGGGGCTTTGCTTTTGCTAAAAGGATGGCATTGACATTCGTTGGGAGAGAAGGCAGCCTGAAAGTGTGGCATCCTACAGTTCAGAGAGATGGGCAAGTTGGAGTGCTCTGGCCAGCCCTAAAAAGCTCTGCTTTGCCTTCTCTGGAGATGGGCAAAGAGTGGCTCCTGCCAGTGCCGGGGTGCTAAGGAGCCACCAGCTATACTTGGCAGGGTCAAGGGATGCAGCCTGCAGTGCACAAGGCTTCCAAAGAGCCCCTCCGAGAACAGTGCTCAATGCCAGGGCCCACCACAGTCCACCCTCAAGCTACCCGGTGACAAGCGCCAGCCGTTACCACCGCATGGGCTGGCACCCTCCCAGTTCACTGTCATCACCCACCTCTCTTTCTGGGGTCGGTCTGTCTGTCTGCCTGCTCAGATGGAGAGCTGGCTGGCCGGGCTGGCCGCCAGCTCTGCATTTCCTGCCGGTGCGCTGTGGTTGCTCACCAGAAGCTAACTGAACAGGCTGAACTTTCTCCAGCTTCGTCTCTCAGCAACTTCCACTTCCTGGGAGGGGGGGAATGGTGACTTCCACCCCCTCCTTTGGGGAAGGCAAGATGGCCTAATGCTTAGCAGTTACTCCAGAGCCAGTAGATATGACATGCCTCTAGCCACATGGGCTAGCTGCATAGCCTTGGGCCAGGAGTCTTCACACTCTGAACCTGTCTTCTATTCTGAAAAATGAAGATAATTTTGCTACATATCTCAGGCTGCTTTCTAACTATCCTACAAATTGGGGCCAGGGAGATGGCTCAGTAGAATAAGTGCTTCCCTGGCAAGCGCAAGGGCCTGAGTTCAATCCCTGGATCCACAGAGCAAACCAAAACAAGCAAACTAACAAAAGATCCTATGAATCAGGTACGGTGGCACACACAATATCAGCACTTGGGAGGCTGGGGAAGGAAGCTTCTATGGATTTGAGGCCATCTACACAGTGAATGAGTTCAAGGCCAGCTAGCTGGACTTTATAGTGAGATGCTGTCTCCAGAAAGTGTCACGAGGGGGTTGGGGGTGCAGGTCAGTGGCAGAGTACTTGCCTAGCATGAAAGAGGCCCTGGGTTCACTTCCAGCATTACAAGAAAAAAAGTTCTATGAGGCAGTAGGCAAAAAGTGTGTGTGTGTGTGTGCGCGCGCGTACATGCATGCAGGTGCACACACGTGCATGTATGTGTGTGTGTGCGCGCGCGCGTGCGTGCAGGTGCACACACGTGCATGTATGTGTGTGTGTAAAGTGCTGAGCATCGGGGCTGATACTGATACTAGGGGTCTTCAGTAAGCACTAGTGGGGTAATTATTGGCTGTAGACACTGGTAACCTGACCTCAGGACGGTCCCAGGAGAGGAAGTCAGCCCCCAACTGTAACACTGCTGTGTTGCAGTTTGTCCTCTTCATCCCTCCCAACAGACACCCCTCCTCTCCCTGCCCGGAGCTGGAGAATCCAATCATTCATTTATTCATTCACTCACTCCTTCATCAGAACTATTTATACATTTATTACTGTGGCCCAAGCCTTCTGCTATGGGCAGAGAGATAAGTAATCAAATCCCTGGAACCAAGGAGAGAAGAATGTTTTCTCAATGCTACCAAGGGGGTACTCAGGGGAGCTCCTGGTCTGGGGGTGGTTTCCCAGAGGGGGCCTTGTCTACACTAACATCTAGAGGACAGGAGAAGCTGGCTGGGTGGAAGAGAGAGAGAGAGAGAGACAGACAGACAGACAGACAGACAGACAGACAGAGAGGCAGAGAGACAGAGAGACAGAGACAGAGACAGAGACAGACACAGAGACAGAGACAGAGAGAGTCCAGGCATATGAACTGGTGTAAGCAAAGATCTATGTAGGACAGCCCTGTAGACACTGGGTTCTGAGTTATGTCCCCAGCCTAAGCGGACAACATTTGGTGCAGGCTGGAATTTGGACTTTCCTCAGAGCACTTTGTTCTAGAATGGGGCCCAGTGATCCTTTTCCCTTTCTACACACACACACACACACACACACACGCACACACACTTCTGAACAAAGGTTCTGCCTGTTGTTTGGGGGTCAGCAGCAGGGAAGGTGAGACCTAAAAATAAAATTTCCACCCTGGCAGGCATTGGCTGCAGAGAAAACAGGACTGAAGTTCAGCACTCAGTGGTGCCCACCAACCAGCGCTGCTGAGCCCTCAGCTTCTTTTTCCCTGCTCAGTCTTTGTCCTATGACAAAAAGATCCTCTTGCCAATTCCACTTTGCAAATGAGGAAACTGAGACAGCCAGATGTTCACTATGGCGCCCAAGGCCTCACACCTACAACACGTGGCCTTGCTGCTCTGTCAATCCCAGAAGCCTGTGCTCCGAAGCACCAGGCTACCGTGGACAGTGGGCAGCACTGGGGGAGGACACCAGGGGCAGGAAGGCAGTGGCAGGATTGAGCCTTCACGGGGTGGCCCCTGGCCCTGCGACCGGCCAGTCTCCCAGACGCAGACCTTGGGAGCAAGCGTCTGTCAGAGGCCTGAGGGACAAAGCCCCCTTTCAGTACTCCCACGACTGGCCTCCCAGCTGCTCAGCTCCTTGCAAAGCATTTTCCCTTAATAGCCTTCTATTCAGCAGGCGGCTGCAGCCCACATCTGTGGAAACCAGGCCACACAACTCCTCCTATCAGGCCAGCAAGGCTGCCACAGCTCCTGTGGTCACCATGTCCCAAGCTGCTCTTTCTCCTTCCATGTCAGAAAGTTCCCAGCCTCCTGGGGCTCCACCTGGTAGAGTTACCATCATCTCTACTTGATAGATGAGAAAACAAGGCAGAGAAGACAAAACTCTGCCTTGGTCTGCCTAACCTTGGAACTCAAGCTCCTACCCAATCTGCGGACAGCCTTCCATTGGTGCTCCTTGCTTCTAGCCTTGCTCTGTCATTCTCCACTTTCTGCCTCCTTCATCACCAGGGACCACCCAAAGCTTCTTCCAAGGAACAAGGCTTTGGGCTATGGCCCAGTGGTTAACCAGAAGCACTACAGTGGGGGCGGATCTAATTGGTTCCTGGGTCCTGAGTTAGGGTAGGAAGGCTGGGTGTTCCCCTGGGAAAGCATGAATCTAGTGCCCCCAGCCCATCCCTCCTAATGGAGCCCTATTGGCCCATCCATCTGCCATGTGGCAGTCATCCATCCATCCGGATGCCAGGTCAGGCTGTGCTTACACAGTCATCTGTCAGTCTTCCTTCTAACATCAGAAGCCACCAGATGGTCCTTCCTTGCCTCTTGGTTCATCAATTGGTCAATCCCCCTCTACAGGCCAACGGCCTTGATCCATGAGTCTCCAGGGTGGAGATCTCCTGACTCCAGGTCAATAAGAACAGACCTAGCCACTGTCCCCTCAGGCCTCATAATCGACACCCAAAGAGCAAGCATTCACCCAGAAGCCTCTGGGTCATGATACTGAACAGAGCCTGTCTTCCATCTCCACCTCCACCTCATCTCCCTGGGTCCAGCTGTCCCCACCCAGGAGGGAACTTTCCCTTTGTGACCCGTCTTGGTAATTTGGGAGGTGATTAACAGCAATCACGCTTGAGTTTGACATCCAGGCAGGGCCGCTAAATTGAGGCTCACAAAGCCTCCTTGACATCCAATATGTTATATGCTTTTCCCCTTAATTAGGAGCTAAAGTGGATAAATATGAAGTTGCCATGGAAACAGCCTCCCGGGTTGGTGGAGGGATGCAGCTCAGTTTCTGTCGGCTGGCTGGCTGACATGTTGGCTGATGGACCAAACCAGCTCCTGGGAAGGAGTAGGAAGAGGCTTTCCCACTTTCCTGGAATGTGCCCTCTAAAGCCCAGCCTCTGTGCTTCATCAGAGCCCCGGATGTCCCAGCAGAGAGCTCAGTGGAACTAACCAACTCATAAAGAAGGTGGGGAAACCGAGGGGGGTTGCTGTCCATGGAATAAGAGGAAAGACGATTTAACACCTGGATCTCCTGCCTGCTGGATCAGAGTGTAGAGCAGCTCTTAAATGCAAGATACTACATCCCTCGGAGAATCTTTCAATATCTGTGGTTTCCATCACATGGACCTGAGATGAACCACACAATGGGGCTGAATCTGCTTTTGAAGTTTCATGAAGACTTGAGTACTTAGTGTGTCTTTCCTCACATTATCTCATTTAATCCCCCTATGGGCAGGTACTGTGAGAAAACAGAATTTACAGATGAGAAAATAGAATTTCAGAGAGGTTTAACAGGAAAATAGATCTTTTGTAAAAGGGAGAGGGATCAAGAGATGGAGTGGGGAGAGAAGGGAGGGAAAGAAGATTTTAAAAAGAATTAAGATGTGTTATGTTCACGTTCCAACTCCCCATGATGAATATAATTATGTACTGCAAACATGTACTAATAAAAATAAAATCAGAGGTTTGTTCTCATCCTCAGCATTGTAGAGCTGTAGGTGGAGGAGTCAGGAGTTGCCCCTGGTCTGGCTGCAGATTGTAGAGGTCATTTTCTCATCACTACCCCCTAAGGCCACCTCCACTGCCTGCCAGTCTCTGATGCTCAAGAGAAGCCAGCCAGGAAGTACTTTCGCCTCGGGAAGGGAACACTGAGAACTCCTCCTTCTCTGCCCTAACTCCGCGGTTGGGGTGGGGGAAGCACAGCCCACTGGCTAGGGCTCCAAGCCTCCCACTGAGGAAGAACCTGCTCCCAACACCTTTTAATAGAGGTCAAGATGCTTAAACCTTGAAGGAGGAAGCAGGGGCTCTATTCAAAGAGTCCACAAAAGAAAGCATCTCAGAGCCACCAAAGTCCTATTTTCAGGAAATTAAACTGGGTCTTTCTTCTTTTCCACCTTCTCTTTCTTTGCCAGAGACTGCAGAAGAGGGGAGGAGGCGCACTCCCTCCACCCGTGCAGCCCGAGTGCGCCCCTCTTCCCAGATCCAGCAGGCCTCGCTGGCGCCGGCAGGTGGGAGGGGTGCGCGGTGCCGCCTCCCCGAGGAGCTGGGACTCGGGGCTCCTCCAGCGCCTCCGCACCACGTGGCGTGGGTGCTGGCAGCGGGAGCTGGGGCTGGTAGCTTGGCCCCCGAACTTCCTTTGCTTCCAGTTCCAACTAAATATAGAGACGGCAAGGACGCAGCTGGTTTTGTCAGACAGCGGGGTGCGGGGTGCAGACACAGGCTCCCCTTCTGGGCATGTGGTACTCAGCCCCTAGTTTCCCCCACTACGCCAGGGGCCTCACCCCCACCTTCCTCTGCTGTGGTTGCAGTGGCTGCAGTGGCTGGGACCCTGCGGCTACTTGTCATTACTCTCTGGCTACTTGTCATTACTCTCTGACTCGGGAAGAGGTCAGGGTCTGAGTCAGACTACAGAACAGAATGGAAGATAGCACCTCAGGGTTTCCTCTTCCTTTCCATCAGGTCCTGTTAGGTGGGTGGGAGGAACAGCCAGGACTGAGCCCTTCCAGAGCAAAGCCCTGCCTCCCAGGCCTCGCCTGGAACCCTAGGGCAGTACCTGGAGCACTGCTCTAAGGAGGTCAGAGAAGATGCTCTAGCTTTGGGTGCCTCCTGCCTTCCCATAGGTCCTCTCCTCTACCAACCATCCATACAGGCCGCGTGGCCTGTTTGGATGCTCGCCTCCTGTTGGCAGCCCCACTCATCAGAGAGGCTGAGGGGGTCTGCAGCAAGGGCTGTAGGAAGAGCGCGGCATCACTGGCTAGCTGTCCGCCCTGACCCCAGCTGCCCAGCCTAGAGCTCTGCTCTGCAGAGAGCTGTTTTTCTTTTCTTTTTTAATAATTTTATGTATGTATGTATGTATGTATGTATGTATGTATTTATTTTTGGCAGAACCAGGGATTGAACTCAGGCCCTTGCACTTGCCAGGGAAGCGCATATTCCACTGAGCCATCTCCCTGCCCAGAGGCTGTTTTTCTGCACAGCCCCTCCTTGAGGTGAACAGCTGTGCTGAGCCTCCCTCACCAGGGTAAACACAAACACACACACACACACACACACACACACACACACACACACACACAATGAATATATAAGAGCACAATGGGTCTCATGAACATGAAAAGTTGAGAAGATAAGGCTCGAGAAAACCAGAGAAGCCAATGCTACCCTACAGACAGACCCTAAAATGATACTTGTACTAGAGTTCTTTGTCACTAGGAAACACATACTTCTTCCTGGTGCAGAGACCAAGCTGGAAGCCTCCTATAAATCACTCTCACTCTACCCCATCTAGGGACACAAAAGCCACCTCTACATATGTACCAGCCCAGAAGCATGCGGGACGGTAACAAGTGGAAGAGGGGGAGCAGCTTCCTGTTGCATCTTTAGTGACTGGGACAGTGACTAAAGATATGGCAGGTGCTTAGAAACATCTGTTGAATGACTGAATGAAAGCATAATGAATGAATGAATGAATGAATGAATGAATGAATGAATGAATGAATGAATGAAATCCAAGTCATGACCTAATGGGATCAGTAAGGCCATCATTATGGTACTTTTGCAAAAGGCGCAACTTGAAAACTTAAGAGCCAAGGGCCAACCCATAGTTTGGTGCCTCTTCAGACTTTCTTGCCATATTCGCTCCACATTTGTTTAAAAGAGAGGCTATGAAGGGGTAGAGCAGGAAGGGGGGGCTGGCTGCAACCCTCAGTCTCTCCTCTATCAACCCAAATGGTTCCATTCTGGTGCAACCCCCATCTCACCCCCAGCTCCGCCGAGGCACACAGAAGCCGGTTTGCTCTCCAAGACCCCTACCTCAGTGGGCAGGGGTTTAATGAGCACTCATCACAGTGCTCCCTGGGCATCTCCCCTCTGTACGAAGCAGCTTCTGGAAGTATCCCTATCACCCTCACTCCCTGAGTCTGTGCTGGTGAATACGCTTTTCTCCAATTCGTTAGGTAACCAGTGAAGCTTTAGCACGCTTTAGCAATGGGTGCTTGGGCAGCTGCCTGGTGGCCACTGTCATCAGGTCTCTCCTCTAGGTAGTTGGGGGGCCAGATAGAGGGGCTTACTCAGTGCTGCTCTCAGCACCTCTGACTTCCCACCCCCACCCCAGGAGGAAAGGTCAGGAGGGGGAGGAGAGCACACGGTGGGTCCCACTCCATTGTTTCTGCCTCCCAGTAGGCAACAGGAATGCATGCCCTCCCAGGGAGCTCCAGGAGGAGCTGGCTACCCCCCATCTGCAGAGACCATCCTGAGCCCCCTGAGTGAGTGAGCCAGCATCAAGGTGGATGGCAGGAGAGCGTTGAAGTAATTCTGTCTGACTTCCATTCCCCGGGGGGATGCCTGGGAAAACCAAATGTCTGGCCAATGAGGCGATCACTGGAGCAAAATCTTTAAGTAAATACAGTCACTCACTTCTGTTTCCTTTACTCTGGTTGCCTCGCTCTCCCATGCTGTCCACATCCAGCTCTCAAGTTGTACCTTAGCTCCCAACCCTGTACCCAGGCCCGTGCTACAGCTGCCTCTTGGTCTCCACCCACCAACCCGTCTCTCCCCCTCTTCCTCAGCCCCCTACCACTCCTGAAACGCCTGTGCAACTGGGCAGATGAATAAATAATAGCAACACTATTTCTCGGGCGCTCATTGGGTGCCAGGTGCTCGGTACTTCCTTATGTGCTTTATCTCATTTGCCCTTACAGGGATCCTCAGGTATGGATACCGTGTACTATTTACAGCCAGGCTTTGAGGTCAGAAACCCACCTCTCTCACACTTGCCAGCTGTGTAATCACAGGAAAATCACATCACCTCTGTGAACCCCTGTGGGTCCATCTTTAAAATAGGGGGTGGGGGAGACCAACAGTGCTTGCCTTAGAGGGTTGCCTGAGGATATACAGAATAAAGTGCTTAGCACAGTGCCTGGCACACAGACCGGCTCATGCAGCTGTTATCACTATTCTTATCCTTTTTTTCTATAAGAAAACCAAGAGGTTGAACCACGTGTGAAGGTCGCATATGGTTAGAATGCTGCTGCAGCAGCTACAGCAGGATTTTAACTCGGGCCTCCCCCATCTTATCTGGGGGGCTGCAGGTTGTGACCTGGTCAGAAACTGTTCTTCCTCTTGCCCCCCTTCCCCACAGGGATACTGACTCCTTTTTTTCTTGCCTGTGGAAAGGAAAATGGAAATGAAGGCAAGCCTGGTAGCTTCCTAGTGACAACCAACATCCCACAATGCTCTAGGGAACAGTGTGCACACGCCCACCTGCCAGGCCTGGAGGAATCCGGGTAGGCTTGAAAGGTAACTCAATCCTGTAGTGCCTCCTCCCTTCTCCTAGCTCTGGGTGTTTAGGACTGCAGGGCTGGTGGAGACATACACTTAGTTTGGGAGGTACAACACCACCAGTGTGCTCAACCTGGCTCCTAGACAGCCCTTAGAAGGGGGTCTACACCTTAGGGGCCTGGGAAATGGCTCAGTGGAATAAGCACTTCCCTGGCAAGCACAGGGGACAGAGTTCAATCCCTGCTTCCACCAAAAAAGATCTACACCTTAGCAGAGCTGGCAGAGACAAGGCCATCCCAGGGTCCGGCACTTACCCACACTTACCTGCCCTTCCCGGGCCTTTCGGACCTCTGGCTTGCCAGGTGGTGGTAGTGGTGGGAGTGTGTCCCTACCCTTTCTTTGCCCCCCTGGCCAGTGTCCCCGTGCCCTTCCCTGCCCCCATTTTCTCCCATCACTTCCCTTTTTCCTAGGCCCCAGATCTAAGGCTGGTTTTAAGAACGGCCACCACCGCCGCCGCCAAGTTGTCCCTCTCGCACACTGGGCCTGCCTCTGGGGCCCAGAACTCGGGGCTCCTGCTCTATTAATAATGAGTCATAAGTCAGCATGTGATTAGAATTGAGGGGAGGGCATCATGGTCCTTGGGAGCAGACTAGGGCCTGGCCACGTAAGGCTCTGCACCCCACCTGGAGTGCACACCCTCCCAGGGGAATGCTGGGTTCTTCTAACCTGTCGGCCCCATATTCGTTCAGCACTCAGGTTCAGCGGGCTTGCTCCTCCTTCCTAAGCTTCCTCATTGGGCGGAAGGAGCCTATTCCCTGCGGGCCTCGAAATCCCAAAGTCTCGCGGTATGGTGTCAGGCCAGGTCTTCATCCCCGCCAAACCCAAAAAGTCCCCGGAAGAAATCCTCAGCAAGCCGAGCCGGTGCCTCGCCCACCTCCCCGCTCGGTTTCTGCGCACGCCCCTCCCCCATCACACCCGCCCCCACTCGGCTTCTGCGCGCTGCCCCTCCCCCTTATTGACATTCTTCCCACCCTTTCAGCAGGGAACCAGCCCGTCGCCGGCTTTTTTTCCCTCCTCCAGTTCCTAGGAGAGCCCCCTGGGTGCTGTCCCAGCCCTCCACGCCCCCAGCATCCACGGGAGGGTGCATATTGCCCTCCAGTGGCTGTGGCTGGCAGTGGCTAGGGAGGAAAGGGTGCACGGGCTCCTTGGAGTACCTTGGGGTCGTGCCCCGGCACACACTGGTGGCCTCACCCCTTACAGGCTGGGACTGCCACTTGTCCTAGCAGCCCAGTTAGCTCTTCCTGTTACTCTGGCCCAGTGGGCCTGCAGGAGCAGGTTTACCCCACTACTCCGCCGCCAAATGATCAGCCAATTACAAAAATGTCAAGGAATGTGATCAGCGTTCCTGTGTGGCAGGTGGAGGGCACTACAGATACTGATCTCCTCCAGCCACACAACAGTCCCAAGAGACAGGAAGTAGTCAACTCCACTTGACAGATGAGGAAATAATCTCAGAGAAACTAGGCAATTTCCTGGTCCTCCCAGCCTGGAGGTGCTGAGTTAGGGGCCGACTCTTCCCTGGGAAATGCTTGGCCCTGATGGTTAGGGATGAGGGGCTACAGGCAAGCAGTGTGAAAAATAGGAGGTGAGGCAGGGTCAGGAGCAGAAGATGCTGAGAAGCCTGCTGAGGAGGGCATGAGATGCAGAGGGGCTGTTGGGCATGGATGGGTAGTAAGGGAACAAAGGGTGAGGCAAGGGGGAAGGTTGTGAGAGCTGAGGAGCTTGGGGCGAGGGCGAGCAAGAGGGCCAAGGGCTGGGGCCTGCAGGGGTAGGGGGTGGGGGTGGGGGAGACCCAGGGTGAGCAGGTGAGTGGAGCAGGAAGCCGAGGTGGAAATGGAGCTGTCATGTGGTGGGGGCAGGCAGGGAGGGAAGGTATGAGGATTGAGGGGGTGGAAGGGCCCCTTGATGAGTAGGTGGAGGGTGCTGGGTGTGAAAGGTACAAGAGGATAAAATGCCTGGGGGGAGTGCGAAGGGTATAAAAAAGTGTGATGATCCCATAGGTCCCTGTGAATCTGGAGGGCCGTGCAGGGGAGAGGAGTGATGTGGGTGGCATGGAGTGGGGTGGACAGTTCTGAGGGGCTTAGACAGTTGGACTCTTGTTCCAACCCATGCCCCTAGCTTCTGTAGCCCCCACCAGGCCTGGCCATCCTGCCAGGCTCCATTTCAGGGATGGGTGGAAATTTCCATTTCAGCAAAATCCATTTGTAAAGCCCTAGAGCTTTGAGCCTCGCTCTGCTCTGCCCGCCTGGCTCTGCCTGTCTGGCTCTGGCCTGCCCAGCTCCTCCCACTCTCTCAGCAGTCCTCCCTTGGTTTTCCCTCCCCAGCAGACCCTACCAAGCTGGTGGCATCCTGGCACCCTCGCATGCCCAAGGCCTGCCCTACCTTACCCTCAGCTAGGATACCAAACACACACAGCTGCTCCTCACACTGAGGGTGGCCGCGGCGTCAGAGCAGAGCAGAATGGGGAGTGTTCTTCAGAATGACCTTGTGTAGACCTTTTCAATCAGCAATGGGGAAATAGGGGCTGAGAGAGGGGCAGTGTCTTCTTGTTCAGAGCTGCACAATTGATTAGTGTGCAGAGCCAGAAGGGCTTCATTGCTTAGAAGAGGAAAACAGTCACTGAAACTTAGATTCAAATCCTGGCTCTGCAGCAGAGGCACGCTTTAGGCTCTGCCTCAGCTTCTTGGCACCTCAATTTACTCATCTGCCAAGTGGGGCCGTCACCACTCTCCGGGCCCGTGTGATGATAGTGAGTGGAAGCGGGTGTGAAAGCCACTGGACTCTGACATTAGTTGTAGACTTTGGCCAAGAACCATGGAGTAGGGCCGGGGAGATAGCTCAGTAGAATAAGCGCTTGCCTGGCAAGTGCAAGGGCCTGAGTTCAATCCCCAGTTCCGCCAAAAAAAAAAAAAAAAAAGAACCATGGAGTAGAGGTGATGTGGTCGGGAGTTGAGGCTCTGGATGGAGAGATGAGCTGTAGTCCCCTGGGGTAGAAAGGGAAGGGATAGCTTTAGCCATCTCATTCAAGCTTCTAGGCCAGGCCTTCTTCCTCCACCCCAGGAGTGGCCACGCTGACCTCTGAGTGCAGGAATGGGTTTCTGGGTCCAAACCCAAGTCCTGCCCTGGGGGAAGTGGTGCCGGGCAGGCTCTCCTCACTTCTGCATCCTGCACAGCACATAGCCTGGAATGAATGTTCCTCAGGCCCTGCCACAGCAGAAGGCAGGACAACACAGAGCATAGTAGGGGGTACAGCCTGCACCTCATCCAGGCTGTTTCCTGACCACGTCTCACATCCTAGACGCATTGTGGCGCATGCCCTGGCACGCGCCAGAGCCAACTTAAGCGCTAGCACATGCCCCAGCACATACTCCAGCTGCTGCCCTCCCCTGCCTTCCCCCACAGGAATCTCAGGCCCCATCTGCTCCACTTCGCTGCATTTACCCTGAACATCTGGACTGCTCCTGAAATCTGGCTCCTGGTTGTGTCTAGAGGGAGGTTTTAGGGGGAAGGGGAGACTTCCAGTCCCATTGGTTCTGAGCTAGGGTTAGGGGAGGCCCTGACTGACCTCCACTTCTGGCCTGCAACTTCCAGAAAGAGGCTTAACAGGACCTTGGTCCCTGTCGCCCACTTTCGCTACTCTTGATCACCGCTGACCTGTAGGATTGTAACTATCTCTTGTTCTCCTGTTTACACAGCACACCCCGCACAGCTTCCCCCAACATCTGTCCAGGAGGCATGCTGCTCTCTGTGCTGATCTGCTCATGTGTTTGGCTTTGTACTCCACAGGCAAAGGGTCTTAGGGCTTCCTAGTGAGGGCTGTACTCCAGAACCACATACTCCTGAGAACAAGGTGCTCCTCCTATCCTCACTCTTGGTGGTGATGGTGGAGGTGAGGGAAGATCAAAAACATCTGTTTCCATATTTTTTTCTTTCTGTGTTAGGGATCAACCCATGACTGTCTGCTAGGCCAGCACTCTACTACCAAGCTATGTCCTTACCCCTGACCCTAGTAAGAATTCTCAGCCCCTCCTTCAGAAAAACTCAGTCTAGAGGGGCCAGGCTAGAAATGACTTTCTCCAAACACCTTTCCTTTTGCCACCACTCTGCTCCATTTCCATCCCACCTGTTAGCTTACTCTGCTGACAACCCAGGGTGTAGGTTTCTCTTTGTTCGAGTAGAGGGGCCTCTCCCCTCTGGGATGCTCTCCATGGTCCTGAAAGTAGGTTTTGGGCAGAATTGCCTCTGCCTGGCCAACCCGAGAGGCTTAAGACCTAGGTAAAGAAGACAATTGTGGACAGGAAGGAGGGGAGGAACATACAGTGGGGACAGAAAAGAAAAACTATGAGATGCAAAGGGATAGAAGAAGGGAGCTCTATAAAACCACCAGGAGTATGAAAATGCGATTTTTGTTTTCCTTCTAAGAACGATTGTCTTTCCCCTGGGTACTTAGGTCAAGGCCTCCTCCCTCATGCTGTGCAAATGCCAGCTGCTGTTTGCTCCTACCACCCTCTAGGTGTAGCACCTTCCAGTTCCTTCTCTATGCTATTTTTAGCCTCTCCCAGACTTGGGGTGTCTCCCTGTTGGCGACCACACGAAGTCTTAGCCCTAAAAGCTGTGGGCTTGGTACTTCCTCTCTGAAAGCTGAAGCAAGAAATCCCTCTTCAGACTCCTTCTGGCCAGCGCCTCTTGAAGAACTCCTTTGGGGGTACAGAGAGCCTGTTCAGTAGTCACCCCATCCCTAGCCTTCATCTGAGTCTGAAATGCCTGTAGTGCTAAGGGAACAGGGCAATTTACTGACCTATGCAGCTGACCTAGCTACAGCCCCTGGGGCCCAGGCTGGAAGGAAGGTGCGAGGAAAATAGAAAAGAGTGGAAAGTGGTTTCCCACTCGGTTATGACTGTTATTATTTAGTTACTCATGTATTTTTTATTAAAGAGGATATGTCGGCTTAATGAGCAAGGAGCCCAGCAGGCTCTGAAGGGTGGAGCTGGGGGTCATGGGGCTCTATCCACACTTCCAGGGACCCTCTGCAGCCATGGAGATGCGCAGTTTTTCCTGGGTGCTCTTCCCTCACGCTCTGCTTTGGCCTCCGTGGGGACCAGAGTCCCTGGCCTTCTCCTGGCTAGAGCAGGCGTGGCAACCCTCCTCCTGGCCCGACTGCGTTCTGCACCCCCACCCCCAACTCCCCAGTGAGAGCTGCAGCCACCTGATGTCCTCAACTCATCCTCCACAGGCTCCCAGCCGAGTCTGTGCCAGCCCCACCACTTGCTCCCCGGTGCTTCTCCTGTTGCACAGCCTACTCCTCCCAGTGCAGGCCACCTGGGCAGGGACAGCCTTGGGCCCAGTCAGGATCAGACATTGCCAGCTTTCAGGCAAGAGCTGGTCTGGGGCCAAGATACATCCCAAGACTTAAAGCCTAGCTCTCAACACGGAGCTAGCCTCAGACCTAGTCTAAATCTTTGGGTCAGTGGAATAAGCGCTTCCCTGGCAAGCACAAGAGCTTGAGTTCGATCCCTGGTTCTGAAAAAAAAAAAATTATGATTATCCCAGTGTCCCACACTGACAGACTCAGTTTTGGGGCCGGGGAGATGGCTCAGTGGAATAAGCGCTTCCCTGGCAAGCACAAGAGCCTGAGTTCGATCCCTGGTTCCGAAAAAAAAAAAAAAAAAATTATGATTAAATCTTTGGGTCCTAGAATTAGACACAGCTGCATCTGGTCCCAATTTTGAAGTTTTATCCAGGAAACTAATCTCAGACCAGACTCAAAACCAGTCCTGTGTCAGGGATAATCTTTTTTTTTTTTTTTTTTTTGCAGAACCAGGGATTGAACTCAGGCCCTTATGCTTGCCAGGTAAACGCTTATTCTACTGAGCCATCTCCCTGGCCCAGGGATAATTTTAATAACAGTCTGAATGTGTGGAATAGCCTCAGTCCCTGAATATAGGTTGAGTTTAGGCTAAACAGGTGGAAGTTTGGGAGGTCCAGGTCAAAAATAGTTGGGGGATTATGTCCTGGTGGAGGGGGGAGCAGATTACCACAGCTTTACCTCACTGGTGCTGCCTCCTGCCTGTGCGGATATAATCCTTACTCACACGAGGAGCTTGTGGATGAGGACTCAGGGACCCACACCCTAGTGAGCCCAAGGCCACAATTTCCATTGTGCTTTCTTTGACTGAAAAAAGAAAAGAAAAACGAAATAAAACTGGGGCAATGAGACTGATCTGTCTAGCAAATAGCAGCAGAGCTCTGCTGTGTGCCAGGACCCAGGGACAGGGAGAGTTCCCCTAAGAGGCCACCTCTGTCTGTTGGTGGCTGTGGGTGGAACAACACAAGTATTTTAGCAGCACCAAGCTCTTCAGCTTGCATTTGTGCCAAGTCCCATGCTTCCGTGTTATCTTGCTGTATCATTACAGCCCTGCAAGGTACATACTGTTATTGTTCCCACTGTATTTACTAAATAACATTTTATCATTATAGAAACAACATATATTTCATTTACTAAATAAAGCTTCATATATTATAGAAGCATTGTGAAAAATTTAAAGACGCAGAAACCAAAAATATATAAATAAGAACATTCTTTCCTTTCTACCTTAATACCTTAATGCATACCTCCTGTTCTTTTTCTTACCTATAAGTACCTTTTAACTAAAATGTGATCACATCATATGCAATACTTCATCTCTTGTTTTCTAGTCAACAACATCTGCCTTTTCCATTTCAGTAAATGTTCATCTCTCTTAATACGCAGATTAATTTCACCACCTGACCCCTCCGAAAGTTCTGGATTGTGGATGTTCCAGCACCAACAGGAGGATGTTCTGGTCGTTCAGGGCATCCAGTTACTTCCCACGGTGCCTTCTTGCACTTGTGGCCGTTGAAGCTCCTGTTCAGCTTCCTTGCGACATCCTTCCTTCCTGTCATCTCGTTACTTCCTTATGCTCTTATTTACTTCGTGACGCCGTCCCAGTGTTTCCTGTGACCTAGAAGTCCAACCTACCAGCAAGAATGATTCCAGCTGAAGGTTGGGGCTAGCACGTGGGCGGGGCTGTCTGCGTCCACGTGCAGCACGTGGGAAGACCCCTGGTGTCTTATTCATCCGCCCTTAGCAACGCTCAGATGGACCTCAGTTCACCAAAGGAATTTTCTTCCCACTTTCTTTCTAAGAAATGATGTTTGTGGTTATTCTGGCACTAAATAAACATTATTTCACACGGATCCATAATCCTTGCTTGATTACTCTCATATTTAAGAGGAAGAAAAGACTGAAATGTGGGCAGGCTCACACAATCGGCCAATCAGGACTCCAGCTAGAAGCTGAGCTTTCCTCATTTCCACCACCGCACTGAGAATGGCACACATTAGGTGCCTGGCACATATTTAAATGTTTAAACACTTGCTGGGGAGTAGGTTCTTCATTTTGTGGATAAGGCTGATCCAAGGCAAAAAAAAAAAGTTCTCAGTAAGGCCCAACCTGCCTCCTGGCAGCCTGAGCTGAGTGTTTTACAAACACTGGCTTCTCTAATTTTCTCAACAAACCTGCAAGGTACATAGTATTACTACCTTCCTTTAGAGCTGAAGAAAATGATGCTCAGAGAGGTTAAGTACTTGCCTAAAGCCACACAGCTGGTAACCAAACGGAGACAGGATGATTGCTTTTGATCCCCAAACCCAGGCACTCCTACAACCTTGACCTGGTTTCTAAGCTGGTCTCCCTTCCAGTCCTAAGATTTAATAGGAAAACCAGCAAGTGAGGCTTGGGTCTCTGTTTTGCATGGATTGGTTCCCCAGAGCCCTGTGGCCATCTGTGCACAACAACGGGAGCATCAAAATGTTTTCTGGATCTCCTCTGTTAGCCTCTACCTGCCAAGTAGCTCTTTACACTCTACAAAATTGCCAGAAACTGGCTTGGCTCCTCCAGTCTTTGGAGAGTTAATCTCACACCCCACCCCAGCTCCCAGGGTTTAATGTCCCCTTCAGAGCCCCTCACGCTGGGACAAGAACTGACAGCGTATGAAACACCTCTGTGTTCTCACAATTCTATAGTAGGTGGTCCACAGGAATCCTCTGAAGGAATCAGTGATAATGGGCTCCATTTTGCTGAGGTGTTGGTAAGGAAGGACACTGCGGCTTAGCGAAGAAGCCTTAGTGAAGGCAGCATTTTCAAGCTTGATGCAGGTCCCTGAGTAAAGGCAGTGCTGACCCCAGACGGTGCTCTGCTGCTGGTGGGAACATGAGGCCTATTCCCAAGTAGGGCCTGTAGTCACAGCTGGTCTGGGTGAGGGGCAGGGCTTTGGGGTCAGCCTTTTATCCTCCAGCCCTGTCAGAGAGCAGGTCTCTGAAATGTCACTGGCAATTAGGGCATCATGAAAAATGTCAATAAATGCTGATTTAGGTCCCTTGGCAGAGGGTGGGGCAGGAGTTTCTCTGCAGAGCCTCCCTCTACCATCTCCCTGTTCCAACTGCAGAAGTGAGCCCCAAACTTTTTGAGTCAAGGCCCTGATTCCCAGAAGCCACAGGAGCATAGACAGGACCTGAAGAGGCAGCACAGGGCTGGGGCCCAGAATTAGGGGCAAGGACAATGGCTCGGTCAGCTTCTACCCTGTCCAGGCCAGGCCAGCCTCCCCCGCCGTGCTCCTCAGCTGGTGCAAAGGCTCCTAGATCCCCATCTCAAGCAGTTTTTATCCCAGACCTTGTTTCCAGTTCCAGAATTCTTCCTCTTTCCTGGCTCTCTCTCTCAGTTGCAATGTGTAGTGGCTGCTCAGAGCCTTCTTCATGCTTCTCCTGTGTGAGGGGGGCCTGAGTCAGTCCTAAGCTATCTTTTATGCCAGTTGTATGATAAATAGACACAAAAAAGATTTGATGTCCTGGATCGGGCCAGGCTGCCCTTAATAGGCTGCTCTGTGCGTGTAAGTGTGGTAAGGGTGGCCTTCCCCACAAGCTATAGGATTCCTGAGGGCAGGGGCATTGCCTTGGACTCACCTCTGCATTCTTAGACTAATGCGGCATCTTGCTATTGTTTTTGCAGTAAGTAAATAAATGAATAACCGTGTTTGTAAATAAGTGATCTAGGCAGGAAAGGATTTTTAAGTTTTATTTATTTATTTATTTTTTAATATATTTAGTACAGGGTCTATAGTTTCATTGCACAGATCAGACTCAGTGATCTGCCTGTTTTCAGCCTCCCAAGTATGGGGATTACAAGTGTGCCACCATGCCCAGTCTCAGTCACTATCTCAGGGCATCCCAGGGGCAGGGCCGGCATGGCATGCTGGGGCTGGATTTTTTTACACAGTATGAAGAAATGATATTTAGATAGAATGGAAATCTAGGAAAGGCTAAGAAGTGGCTATAGGTTTACTGCATGAAAGCTGGAACTAATGGAAGCTCAGAACTACTGACCAGAGCGGAGCCAATAGGGGTGGGAGGCTGGGTGGGGATGCCTCAGAGCTAAGGCTGGGGCACATAGTCTCTGCCCGGGAGGAAGGACTTTCCTGGAATTAGTCTGCCTCCAGGTGGAGAAGCAGGGTAGCCTAATTAAATTTTTCAGCTCCTGGAGCTGTGTCCATAAATCATGGTCCTTTGAAGACAGGGGTACTTCCTCCCTCGAGACCCAGGTATGAGCTGATACAACTCCCAAGTGACACAGAGAGGCTTGCAGCCTCAGTATGCAGGTGGCTATACCACCCTTACCCAGAATAGAAAGGACTGCTCTATCAGGTCTGCCAGCCAGTGCTTGAGGTGTGCAGAATCCCAAGGGAGAACAGAGGAGGAACTGCAGTTGGGGGGGATGGGGGTGGAAAGAGCAGCAAAGGCCCACAGTAGCCTTCCTTTGGCGAGTTCAATCCCATTGGTCATTATGGAATGCCTACCTCGTGTCAGATGCTGAGCTGGGCCCTGGGGACCCCAGGACGGCTCAGATGCAACAGAGAGAGGGAGGGAGAAGGAGCCACAAAGACAGTGATCACAAGGTGGGAGATAGGTGCTTGCAAATGATGTGCACAGCGCTCTGGGAGCTCTGAGCAGCAGGCCATTCGCTCTTCCCCTGTTTGGATGATTTCACCAAGGAGAGGGTGTTCAGCTGGGCTTGTTTGCCTGTAAGGAAGGAGAGGGAGGGAGGGGCAGCTCGGGCAGAAGTGGGCCTGTGTGAGGGTGGAGGGATGGAGGAGGAACAAGGAAACTTCTGGATGGCTGCAGCAGAGGGGGATGCAAGAGGATCTTTGGGCAAGAGGGAGCCTCTGGCTGGAGTCTGAAAGGCCATGAATTGTCCAACTAGAGAGCTTGGACTTGGTCCAGTAGTGGACAAAGGGGAGTCATTGAAGAATTTTAAACAGGGGTGTGACAGGACCAGATCTATGTTTCAGAAAGCATTCTCTGGGGGAGGTGGAGTGAACTAGGACTGTGGACAAGGAGCAGAAAGAAGGAAATGGGTTCTAGGGGCAGTTCAGAGGAAAAGTGGATGGAACTTTTCCTTTAAGGTCATTCCCTTGGATTTTCTTATTTTCCGTGCAAGGCCTGAGTTCCCTGAGGAGGAGGGTTGTCTCTTCCTCTCTGTGTGTCTAGTGCAGACTTCTGCCTTCACAGAGCTGAACTTACAGGGGCCGACTGGCATGAACAGAGGTGACCAAAGTGGCCAGTACTGGGAGCCACACTTTGAGAAGGTGACTTCTCTTGAGTCAGTCAGCCCTAGAGCACGGAGAGGCTTAGCTTGGGCCTCTGGGGAAGGTCCAAAGGGTCCTCCCTCTCTCATCCCCCCTTTCTTTCTCCTCCCCCTCATCTCCAGCTTTCTTGCTGGGCGCTCTCAGAGCCAGCAGAGCTGTGGATGAAATGGTTCGGTGGCTCCAGCCCAGCTGCTGCCATGGCAACCAGGCTGCCTGCCAGACCTGCAGTAGGAAAAGGCCCAGGTTTCCAGCACCAGAACTACAATTCCCAGCATGCAAAGCACCTGTGGTGAGAAAAGTCCACCCCCTTGATGGGGCCAGCCAGTGCTTTTCGGCCTAGAACACACATGTAGGCCTCTTCAAGGACATAGCACAAAATATGGGCACAGAGGCCAGGTGAAAGCAGAGGCACTTCTGGAGGAAGTCTGGGAGCCCCTCCTTATGATAGCCCAGTGAGGGAAGGCCAGCAGCTACAGGCAGGTGCAAAGGACCAGGATGTGTGCTGGCCCTGGCTTTGTTACCCAGTTGTGTTATGGATTGAAAATATTCTCTCAAAAACTCTTCACTGCGCTAGGCCTTTACCACCAATGGGCCAGGCTGGGGGGCTGCAGTGTGCCATTGATTGGCCTTTTTCCCTCTCCTTGAGCCCTTTCCTTCCTTCTCCACAGGAAAGCCCAAGTGACCTTTTTAAAATGCAATTCTGATTGTATCGCTGCTGCAGTTGCCCACCTGCGTGCTACTTAAAGTTGTCAGCATTTAAATGCTTTGCTCTTAGAGGAGGACAAACTCTACCTTAGTTGAAGGCCCTGCATGGTCTGACCTCTGCCTGATTCCAGCCTCCTCACTCACCCCACATGTTTCAGTCTTTTCAGGCTTTTGCTCCTTCTAGAAGTCATGCTTCTTCCTGCCACAGGGCCTTTGCACATGCTACTCCCTGTACCCAGAACACTTTTCCTGTCACTGTTTGTTATGGTTTGTGTCTAGCTGTCCCCCCAAAGCCTCATGCAGTCATACGGCAGGCTTCTGGAATTTGTGATTAATTCATGATCTAATGGTGGGATTATAGGTGTGGGTACCACATCTACCCTGGGGCAGAGAGCCTGAGTTCAATATAAGGGAGAGAAAGGCTTGCTCTCTGCCACTGCTCCTCCATTTTGAGAGTTCCTGGTGTGTAAGGAGAGTGGGAGGAGGTGGCAGCTTTGGTTTCACAGCCCCCTCTGGGGCTCCTGCCTGTGTCTGGCATAACAGAGCTGTGAAGTTTGAGGGGTGCAAGTTTATTGGGATGAGGATGATATGCTGGGCTGGTAGTCAGTCAATTCTGAAACATAGACTGCTGACAGGTCCAGGGGAGGCCTAGAAGGTGCTGAAGGGAGCCTGGCCTGGGGCCTCAGGGTGGGCACACAGCTTGCCTGGGAAATGAGGCATGGCTTACCAGCTGCAGACACTTCAGTGGGTGGAAGGAGCAGAGGCCCCTGGCCTGGGGCAGGGAGGGCTGCATTTCCTCCTCACATCTGTTGTCGTCTTTTTCTTCTTCTAGGGTCCTGGGGAGGGTGTTAGAACGGTTCCCAAAAGGTTAGCCTCACTATTGAACTTTGATTACAAGTAGACTAAAGTGGGTATGTGGAGAGAGGTGGCACTGAGCTAGAAATAATGGACTTTATATTCTTTTTGTCTTTTTCTTTTGGTACTGGGGATTGAACTCAAGACCCTGCACTTGCCAGGCAAGTGCTTATACTACTGAGCTATCTCCCCAGCCCTGGACTTTATATTCTTTTTGTCATTGAAAGTAGTCCAACCACTACCCCCTCTAGCACACCACACACTCACTCTCTCTCTCTCTCTCTCTCTCTCTCTCTCTCTCTCACACACACACACACACACACACACTGAACATCCCAGATCCTTGGTTCTGCTGAGATACCTCCATGACCAGGGTCCCCAGCTCACTTCTCAGAAGAGTTTCTTTAGGTATTATCTTCAGACTCATTGTGCCAGAATCCCAGGAATGCTTATGGAAATACACCTCACCGAGGAATCTGATGCAAGTGCTTCACACCAGCTTTGTTCCAAAAGACACCTAATTCTGTCAAAAGAGCTACTGAAGCATTTCCTCCCGAGAAATATCTCTTAACATCCAGCCAGTGATGGTGACTTTATTTTATTTTTTTTTTTTGCGGAACCAGGGATTGAACTCAGGCCCTTGTGCTTGCCAGGGAAGCACTTATTCTGCTGAGCTATCTCCCCAGCCCTGGAGATGGTGACTTTAGACAACCAACCAGGTACCTAAAAGCCTCCCACTCAGCTCTAGACCTCTGCCCTGATGACAAACCAGCCCTGGCCCACCAGACCTCCTTTCACATCCCCTAATCATTTATCAAGAGCCTACTGAGTGCTTGATGCTGGGTATTTGATGCCGAGGGGAACAGGGCAGCCATGACCACTGCTCAGTGAGTCTTAGAATTTGAGAGTAAAGACAGATAGAAGTAAAAATAAACAAGATAATAGTAGCAAGCACTGTGAAGAAGACAAACCATTTTCTATAGAAAATGCCCTGAAGATCTGCTTAATCTGGAGTTTCAGGAAAGGAGACTGCCTTGGTGTCTGTGGTTCCAAAGAATGTTCTAGAGATGAAAGAAAACAAACCCTTCCTCCACTGCTTGTCTCTTCTTTCTTATCTACACCTCAGCTTGTCTCTGCTTCTGTTTCAACTCCCCCCTTGGCTCATTTCTCCTCTTCTGTGCTGCTTCCCTCCCCCCACCAGGGCCTTCCTCTTCTTCCCCACCTACTTCTCGCTCTTCTGCTCCCTCCAGAGGAGCTGTAGAAATCAGATCCTCCAGTCTCTCAGGCGAGCCAGCAGTAATTGAGCTGTGGGCTCGCTCAGCAGCTGGATGTGAGAGGAGGGCTGGAGGAGAGGAGCCATGAGGTCAGAGGGGAGCTGGAGGGAGGGGAGCAGGGCTGGGCCTGGGGAGTTCGAGGGCACTCGGAGGGGCTGGAGGTGGCCGCTGAGCCAGGTAATCTAATCAGAGGTTGAGTCATAAAGATCACTCACTCCTGTGCATGGCGTCGGCCTAGGAAATCACATTAATTTGAAGAGGGTGTAAAATCCATGGAGAATTCCCCTCTCTCCGCTACACACATGAAGATAAACTGTCTTCAGTTTCCAATATGATCTTACAACAGCTTGTCACTGACAAAACAGCCTCAAATCCTCCCATTTATCAAACGGCCAATCCTGTTAGCATCTTAAAAGAGACATAATTACCTGCGGCCTTTT
>PVKA01034891.1:9451-23191 GCA_004027165.1 Ctenomys sociabilis | reverse complement strand
AGCTACATAAAAACCTGTAAATATAATATCATGTATGCACCTTGTACAATACCAAAACGTTATGAAAACAGTTTGCAATGTATTATTTCATCGACTCTGTATGGTTATGGTGTTTTGAAACTGTCTGATTGACATTTGTATTTCAATAAAATAAAAATAAATGGAAAAAATAAAAAAAATAAAAGAGTAATTCTTTTGGGGGGTGTAGTGGGGATGAGGCGCTAACTTTTCCTTCTTCCAGAAATGGTTAACAATTCTATATATTGGTTAAAGTTTCACCCATATTTTCTTTCTTTTTCTTCTCCTGCCTCCCCATGTACTTGGTATAGGGTCTTCCTGTGATGCTCCGATTCATAGTGACACTTCTGTTTTCAGCCTTCCCAGCGTTGGGATTACAGGCATGTGCCACCATGCCCAGACTCCGTGGCCTGCTCAGGGCTTCTAGTGGTGGGGCTGGTGCAGCATGTGGTCCTGGGGATTGAACCCTGGACCCTGCACTTGCCTAAGCAAGTGCTTAATCTGTTGAACTATCTCACGGGCCCTCACCCAGATTTTCAAAACAGACATAATCTTTTCATTGTTTTTCTTTGGGCTGGGAGGCTCAGCTGGATACTTTCTCAGATCTTGGATTTGTCTTTATGCAGGAGTGCTGATTCCAGATTTCTGCCTGACAGGGTTGCTGTTCATGTATCAATCCCAAGTAGTCCTCAGATGTCAGCCCCCAACCCTAAGGTTAAAATCTAAGGCCATGGCTAGCAGCCACAGAATCAGGTTGTGCACTTACTTGTAGTGTTGTAGGAATCAAATTATTTGTGGAAACTAGTCATAATTTTTCCTTTTAAATTATCCTTTGTCAAAACATGTAAACTAGGGGTGGTGGAGCTAGTTCAGTGCTCTAAGTGCCTGTCTGGCAAGTGCAAAGACCTAGGTTTGATCCCTCTTACGGCAAAGACCTAGGTTTGATCCCTCATACTGTATTTAACTGTTTAAGGTAAGACACATTACCTGACAGCCCCAGAACCCAGGGCACTGCTTTCTGGCCACTGAAACTGGGTGTAGTGGCACACTTCTGTAATCCCAGCCCTGGGGAGGCTGAGACAGGAGTATCACTAGAGATCTGACCAAAAAATAAATACAAATAAAAAATTTTAAAAATTAAATAGGGGCTGGGGAGATGGCACAGCAGCATAACCTCCTACTGGGCAAACACATTGCCTGGGAAATACAAGGTCCTGAGTTCAATCCTTGGTACCACAAAAAAAGGAGATTGGTTTTGAGCATGTTTCTACTGTATTTTATACATTTCTTTGTTTTAAGGACCTTATAGAGATGCCCTTCACTTTTTCCTCCAAAACACTTTGTGTACATGGGACAGTGAAAAATGTTGTACATATAGCAGCTAGGCAATGCGTTTGAGAATTACTTTTCTTGATTAGTTTAGTAAGATGTCTAAGGACAAACCCTTCCCTGGAATACGGTCTGACCAGGGAGTTCCAATGTGTGCGTCAGTTACCGTGTTATCACAACGGTCGCTTTCAGGTTACTTGCTCTTAACATAAAAGCTCAGACACACATATAAAGGTGTGGACAAAACAATGTGTTATTTTCATGGAATTTCCCAGGAGAAATAGTCTTTCTAATCCAAAACTCATTTTATTTTAAGCAATCCACTGAGCTGAGGAATATATGCGCTGTTAGACATTTGGCAAAGGACTTTTTGATTAGTCTTGAATGAATTCTCCCTCTGAGAAGGAAGGGAGGAATTATAAGACCATTATACTACACATCTCTATTTTCCAATTTCAAGAGCTCTTGTAGTGAGTTGGTAAAAGTTGCAGCATTCTGGAGTATAACTGAAGGAGAACAGAGGAGATTTCTTTGTCTTTTATGGGACTTCGTCATTTTGCAAGGTGCAATTGCATCCTTTATTTTGCTCTGCATTCTCACCATTGCTCAAAATAGCAAAGTAAATAACACCACCAAAATAAGAATATTAACAATCATAAAACCTAAATAATTTACTCCACATCACCCTAGTGCTACTAAACAATAGAACAAAAGTAAGACACAAAGCATTTGAAAGCCTATCCAGTGTGCTTTATGCTTTTGGGTTATACACTTCCATTTGAGCTAGGTTTAAAACTGTCTTTCACGATCTTTATATTTTTCTTAAATGTGTTAAAAACAGAGATCCAGATATCAAAGTGTTTTGTAATGCATACCTTCATAATCATTTTGTTTCAGCCTCATTATTAGTAATCAGCCTTTATATCCTATATATAGAAATTTGGGCTGTGAAAAGATACTGCTAATTGAATAATTTTCCTCCATTAAATGTGAATTAAATCTTGTTTGCTGCCTTCCAATGGCTTTTTCCCCCAAGCCGTCAGAATTTAATTTTAACTGTTTAAGGTAAGACACATTCTTGTGTTGATTTTAAAATGCATAAGTTAGGGGAAATGACTGAAAGAAAATCACTGAAATTAGAAGGAAAATGGAAAACATGTTATTCACCTCTATTCAACATTTTCTATCCTGAAGGGACAGAGTAATATTATACCACTAAGGTACTTACATTTAACATTGTCAAAAATCCAAGATGTTCACTCCAAGCATACCATTCATTCATATTGTTCCCTTTGGTGCTGTTTGAAATCTAATTCATTTTTTTCATATTTTCCATTTTTCATTTTACTAAACATAGATTTTATGATTAATGCCCTAGAAAATGCTAGAAGATCTTTCTAAGAGATAGAGAAAGTGCTGTTATTTCTATAGTGAAATAGCATTACAGGGTAACAACCCAGAAAGTGCCGGAATTTTAGTACTCGGGGCAAAATTATTGTAACCTAGCATTCACTCTCTAGCTGTGGATGATTTATCTATTTGTTATGCCATATTAAACACACTGTGAATAGAATTTGTACCTGCAGGAAGGAATATCTCAACGGAAACATAACACCATTTTGATGTGAGGTGTGACATTCCAAATCAAGGTGTGCAATCCTAAAAGGATAGACACTCAACATATCCTAAAAATAGCAATGAGTCAATCATTCCAATCAGCTCGGTAAATCAGGGAGACATTATGTAGCGCTTCAGCAGATAAGTTACATAATATCCAGGTGGAACCTTGATGGGCTCCTCTAGGAATTTCTGAAGAGTGTGTGTGCTCTTCCTGTCTAATTTCCCATATGTTCTTCATTGCAAACAAAGAGCAGTATTTAGCCCAAAGAGGATAATTTCATGAGAGGAGCAGCAAAATGATGTCATTTACATTTTTCTACATCTAAACTGTTAAGCGGACCCTGTAAGCTATGTGAACTAAAATCAACTTGTGCTTCCATTCGTGGTGACTTAAGTTCACTGAGTACTATGTTGGCCTTTTAATCAACAGCCTACCAGGATCCACTGTGTCTTTTATATTGCCCCATCTATACAATATACAACACCTAGCATTGATTTAATTTAGTTTCAGAGCAATTAGACCAATGCCAGATAAAATGCATGGAGAGTGAAGAAAGTAAGTGGAAGTTTCTAAGGCACTCCTACCCCTATTATCTAATCTGATCTACCCAGTTCCTCTGTACAAGTAACCCACATGCAGTTCATCCATGTGCATGACCTGTCTTAGATGAGGAGGCATCTATCCTGTCCCAAGACAGATACACAATTCAAACCTGACATATGCTCAACAGCATAATCTAGCAAACAATAAACACAATTTTCTTATTCTAGATAAAAGTGTGCATAAGTTACAACGTTATGAAGCACAAGAGCGTATTGTTTTCCCATCTTCAGGGTGTTAGTGAGAGGTTAAGAAACAAACATATACTTGTACAAATGTGTGATGCAAGGAAAACTACTGGCTTGATAAGAAACTACATGGGACAAAGTAAGATCGCTTGCCAAGAAAATAATAAAGACAGAGCCAAATATTTTTGGGTAGCTCTAATATAATGTAAAAGAAAAAAAAAGAAAATATAATGTGTTATTGGAGTAACTGGGTTGGAGGAGAGCACTGTAGAAAACTACCTCTTGAAATCTCATGTCATTTCTCATAAGAGATGGGATGTTGTCTAAATGTAAATCTGTGGATCTCAGTCTCCTCATCTGTGTGGTTCTGCTTTCCTTTTATGATATGAAAGACTCTTTGAAGACCTCTAAGGGTGAGCTAGCATATTGATGTGGGCAGCGTACACACTGTCTGACTCGGCCTGGTCCATCTTGATCTCAGTTTAGAGGGAAAGGAAAAAGAAACTTTTCAGGAAATCTGAGGCTCTGACATTAAATTCAAATAGCCAGAAACAAGGTGACTCAGAAATTTTGTTTCCTTTTGACTACACAATGCATGGACAGCAACTAGAGAAATCCGATAGGGAGTAAGTTACACGTGTTTGATGATATCACTGGCTTTTCTATAGTGTCCTTTTGGCATAAGCTAAGAACCGAGTGCTTTAAAAAAAGCACAAAAAAAGCATTATTTCAGAACATTTCAGAATGGAGGCCTCTTATCTACCACTCACTTCCTGTCCTCCTATAGAAAAAAAAAATTTTTTCTTTGTGTTCTTTCTTTCAACACCCTTCCCACACATCCATTCAAATCTTTCCCTGTTTATAGGACTGTTTCGAGTCATACTGATTGTCTCATCAAGGAGAATGGTTTTGAAATACAGAAAATATCCTTAGTATTTTCAGTGCGACAATTGTATTAGATATATGAACTAAAACCTCTCTCATTTCAAAACCAAAGGAATGGAAATTAGCTTTCTCAATGTCTCCCTCAAGATACATCTTTATGAAGAAAAAATGCTTTCAAATAAGCCTTATTAAATTGAAATTGTTACATGTATTAAGATGAAAGTCAAAGGACAAAGTCTAGAAAATTAAAGGGACAAAAATTTCCCTTTGTTTCTTTAAAAGAAATAGAAAATTTCAAATAAATAATTCTCTTTGCTTTCCAAAACATCATCATAGAAGACAGAGGATTTTGAACATTATTGCTGTTACATTGTGTTACTTTTCTGGATTCAAAGAACATAATCTTGGCAAATGATAAATGTTTTGAATTCACTACCACAGAGAAAAAAAGAACAGAAAGTAGAAGAAAATCATATCCACAATCCAAAAAGCATGAAAATCTCCTCTGGTTTCATTTCTGCTTTTCCTCATTTTTATTAGATTCCCCATTATTTGAAAACTACAGACTGAATTACATAAGAGCAGCTAAAAAAATCAAGATGGACATAAAAGATATCAAAAAGCTAAAGCCAGGAAGAGACAGTGCCTAAGTATAAAGTCACCTACATGCTCCTTTTAATTGTCCTGTGGAATCCAGCTGGCTTAGCTGGGCTTCTGCTTGTTTGTTTTCAAAGCAGTTTGGAATTCGTGACAGCAATGCCATTTCAGAGAGCTTCATTCAAAAATAATTTGGGAAAAGAATAAAGAGCAGGTTTCATCCAAGCAGACTTTGTTCACTAGAGCACGTATAAATTAATGTATCTTCGATGAAAATGTCTAGGACTTAATTTAAACAAAGCCCTAATGATTAATTAATTACAGCATAAAACAGAGCTCATTTGATCTATTTTGCATGATAACATGCTTTGGAAATAGTCATTAGAAAATCATGTAAATGTTGTTTAACCCAAGGGTGAGATAGAATGGGGGTAATTAATGGGTAGAAATAATAAACTAGCACTTATTAAGTGCTTATTGTAAGCTAAGAACTGTGGTATGTCCTTCACATGTATTATCATATTTGAGCCAAATAAGATGTTAAGTATTGTAATTATTAGTTCTCTTTGTAAGGAAAACAGAGCAAAGAGAAGTTGGGGGAATTGCTCGAGGGCCTGTATTTGATAATTGGTATAGCTTAGATTCACACTTAAATACTTTGGTTCCAAAGCCTATGCTATTAGTCACAAAGAGAGGTGTTGAATTAATACAGTTACACTCTTCAGGGGCCAGGGAGAGAGTTCAGTAGAATAAGCTCTTGCCTGGATTCTGACAAAAAAAGAGACAGAGAGAAAGAGAGAGAATTTTTGAGGCTAGGAGATGGCTCAGTAGAATGAGCGCTTGCCTGGCAAGTGCAAGGGTCTGAGTTCAAATCCCCACTTCCTCAGAAGAATAAACAAATAAATAAATAAATGCTCTTAAGTGCTTTATTGATTTCATAGTCTCCTTTTTTATGTATTTAGGACAGGGTCTACAGAGTCCCACTACATAGATCAGACTTACAGTGATCCTCTTGTTTTCAGTCTCCCACACGCTGGGATTACAGGCGCATGCCACCACAGTCTCATTCACCATCTCAGCATTTCCTGGGGCAGGGCCAGTGTGGTACTACAGGAATCCTGGGCTCTTAGCTTACCTAAGCAGGTGTTTTAGTCTGCTGAGCTATCTGGCTGGCCCTGATTTCATATTTAACACTACTCATGCAGTAGTTTCTTTGTGAGTCTCTCCTAAATTGTAATTTGGAATTTTTCTGGAACAAATTTTAAACAATGGCCACTACCAATCTTGTAGGTAGGAGGGATTTCCTAAAGTTAGTGAGGCAAAGCAAACACTTCCTATCACCTGCTGTCACTGATGTTACAGGTGAGTCAGTCCTCAGGAAGCAATAAAAAAGGGTAATGTGTTTTTGCAAAATAATCTGGAGAATAAAACATGGTACTGTCTCAGGGTTGGTTCCCATGGCTCATTTCTCAAGTCTGCTGTCTGTAGCCCTATGCACCCGCCAAGCCATGGACCAGACATTTGTAACAGGTCTCTGTGGTAGGCTGGTCACCATGGACACAGGCTCAGTTCTCCCCCAGCAGCAGGCTGAACAGATGCTCAGACCAGTTTCCATGGCCTCAGGGACTTCTGGACTCAGGCCTGCTCTAATAGGCCTACAATACAGGCACAAGGCCCTCTAGAACCAGTCCTGGGTCTCATGCCCACAGTAAGTTATCACTTTATGTCTGTCAAAAGGACTATAATAAAAAGGATGAAACATAATAATGATAGAGAAGATGTACAGAAGTGGAAGCCATATGTATTATTGTTGGGCATGTAAATTTATACAACCATAATGGAATAAATAGAGAGGTTCTTCAATCTATTACAAACAAAACTCCTGCAAGGCCTAACAACCCAACTATGGGGCATATATGCCAAAGAAATGAAGCCAACATATTAAACTGTTATCACTAGTCCCATGTTTATTGCATTACCTCTCTCAAGAGCCAAGATAAAGAATCAATCAACCTGAGTATTCATTGGTGGATGGAAGGGTGAAGGAAATGTGTTCTATCTGTAGAGTGGGATACTCTTCATCCTTTTAGAAAAGAATGAAACCCTGTCATTTGTAATAGAGAGGGTACATTGAGAGGACAGTGTACTAAGTGACATGAGCCAGACTTTAAAATGGCACCACCATGCATCGCCATTCATGTGGTATCTAAAAATGCTAAAGCAATGGAACTAGGGAATGAAATAGAGTATTTGGAGCTGGGCTTTAGAGCCAGGCAGATTAAAGATATGTTGGTTAAAGAATGCAAAATTCAGAAAAGAGAAACAAGCTCAAGAAGTGGTGTGTGAAGTGGTAGTTGCAGTGACTGAAAAGGTGCTGTATCCTTTTATCTTTTGGCAGTACCAGGTATTGAACTCAGGATCTTGCACTTGCCAGACAAGCATGTATTCTACTGAGCCATCTCCCTGGACCCTGCATTCTTGGAAAATGCTACAAAAGCAATTTTAAGGGATATCTCCACCAAAAAGTTGTAAGTATGTAGTACATACATTCATTAGTTCAGTTTGATCATTATAGTATGCATATGTGTTTTAAGCGGCAGGTTGTTCACAAGGAATGCATTCAATTTTCATTTGTTAGTTAAAACTAAATTTCTTGGAGGTTGAGAAAGGAGAATCAAACATTTTGAGCCAGCTGGGGAAAATTAGTGAGACTCTATGTCAAAATAAAATGAGTGAATAAAATGGCTTGGCAATGTAGTTCAGTGTTGGTTCAAATCCCAGTATTACCAATAAATAAACAAACAAACAAATGTCTAAATTTATAGAAGCACATAATATTGTGAAAATATATGGCCCTCTATCACCCTTCAAAACTTATTTTTATGGGCCAGAGAGGTAGAGTGGCTGTTTAAGCACCTGCCTGGCAAGCTCCAGGACCTGGGTTGGATACCTAGTACCGCATGCCAGCCTGCCCATAATCCCAGCAGTAAGGAGTCAGAGACAGGAGGATCACAATGAGTCTGAGCTGTGTAGTGAGACTCTGTACTAAATAAATAAATAAATAAACCAATAAAAAGCTTATTTTTCGCATGGTACTGAGGGTTGAACTCAGAGCTTTTGCAGCAAGCCACAGCCCTCACCCTCTCTATTTTTATATTATTTTATCATTTATTTTGAGACTAAGTCTCACAGAGTTGCAAATTACCTAGGTTGGCCTCAAATTCACAATGCTTCTGCTTCAGGGTCCCATAATGCTGGCATTACAACTGTGTGCCACCATGCTTGTCTTCTTAAAAAACACTTCTGAAAATTTTTTTTCAAGGTTATACTTTGACTTCCGAATTTACTTTGCCATTTTCCTATGAGAATTTCTGCATGCTGTTATTAATACTTACTTAAACACCTCTCCTTGGTATTATAAAATTATTTTTTGTAGTGAGAAACTTCATTTTTTTATTATTCTTGGCCTCATGAAAAGCATTCCTGTCTCATGGCTCAAGCTCAATAAATGCTTGCTTATTGTGAAACTCTCAAGTTGGTATTCTGGTCATATAATCAATAAATTGCATATTCTATGAAGAAACAGAGCTGTGTCTGCTGTTTTTCAGTAAACATTATTCAATCTAGTCTATGTTGCATATCCGTAATACTATGTAGCAATTGGAAAAGCAGCTTGCCTCTTCAGAAATCCCAGCTTCCTATGTGGGGTAGATGCCCTGGTGGGTCTGGATTCTAAGAGATCACAGTCAGAAGTTACATAGGCCCAGCAAGCAACCTGGGACTGAAAGCGAAAAGCATGAACTTAAAAAGCCTGTGAAGTAATTCTATTCAAAAGTGATCACAACACATGATAATGCAAATAACAAACAATGCACTAGCTACAGGCTTCTAGTGTTTGTTCTTAAATTGACAAGACAGAAACTAAAATGGAAACCGCATTTAATTGGAGATGTCACAGAGAATTATCAATTCCATTGCACAAGTTGAGTCTCCAACAATAAGAGTCCGAGGGCAGCCAGGGAGATGGCTCAGTGGAATAAGTACTTTCCTGGCAAGCTCAAGGGCCTGAGTTCAGTCCCCAGTTCTGCAAAAAAAAAAAAAAAAAAAAAAAAAAAAAAAAAAAAAAAAAAAAAAAAAAAAAAAAAAAAAAAAAAAAAAAAAAGAGTCCGAGACTACATTACACAGCTTTGTGAAATGGCCACAAGGAGAGGCAGGTGCACCCAGGAATGAAGCAAAAGGCTTTGTTTAGAAAGGATTCTCCAAAAGAGAGAAAAACTCAGGAGATAAAAAAGAATTTGTTAGAAAGGCTCATGCTAAGGCCAATTTGAACCTATAGTTCAGTGAAGTTTGGGGGCACACTTCTCACATTGATACAATATATTTCCCTTCTTTTTTTCTTGGTGCACATTATTAAAATTAAGAGAAAAAAATTTTTAGTGATAAGAGTTGAAACCAGAACCTTCCACTGAGCTACATGATCAGTATCTTTAATGTCACTTAGTTGACCTGGCTGAGAAACTCTTCTGCCTCAGCTTCCCAGAGTTCTAGGATTGCAAGCATGAACCTCCACACCCAGCAATAAATGTCTATTTTTAAAGGAAAAGGTATCTTTCTGGTCAGACAATTGTGTCTGGTTGAGATAACATGTTTTTGATAAATTTCTTTGCTTTTCTTGGAGTGGGGGTGGTGAAAACTCTGATACTGTGCACATTTACTGAGAGCTTTTATGTCAACCATGGAATTGTGTGTTCTTCCAGGTTCTGCGGGCAGGTGTTTTCAAGAAGATTAGGGATGAAACTGTAAAAAGATAAGCAAGAAGAACCTCTCCTTCACGCTAGATGGGCTGGAGATTGGGGAGCTTGGGTGCAAATACCAGCTGTGCCGTGGCAGCAGAAGGAAAATCCAGGATGGTTTAAGGGTACCGAGGGACAAGGATGCTCAGACACCTACCTCTGCCCTGCCTGCATCTCTTCTTTTTTCCCCCTTACTGTCACTCACTTGTCTTCTTCTGGCCTTACTCCCATTTTTCTTCTTTTCCACCCATATTCTGTCATCCTGTAGGTCCAATCCCTACTCCAGAATATGTGTGAATCTACTTTCCCTTTGTCTCTTTCACTGTAGTCTGTCTCTAACTCTCTGTGTGTGTTTGTCTGCCTGCCTGGTCTGCCTCTCTCTCTTTCTGTTTCTCTCTCTCCACTGTTATCCATGTTGTATAATTACTGCTTTCTGTTGTATTGTTATCTGAAAATCAAATAAGTATAAGATTTCTTTCTCCAAATGGATTGTAAATGCATGGTCTCAAATACTTTGTAGAAAGCTGTGGAGTGCTGAAAGAACAAAGAAGGAGGAAAAAAGAAGAAATGAAGGAAGAGATGAGAAAGGAAGTGGTGAGCATGTGACAACTGACACACTAGAAAATACCTTGAAGGCCATAAGGCACAGTCCTGGGCATGCAAGTGCACTCAGTAAGTGCTCATTGCTGATTTTATTACTAGATCTGCTTTTCAACAATATCATTTCACTTCAAGCACCTTCCCCTGCCCCCTGGTATAGCTACTCTAGTTGGAGACAAACAGTTACTTTGACTTTCACAAGAGAACTGAGAACAAACCCACATTTTGCATAGATTTGACATGTAATTAACGCAATGAGAGAAAAGCAGAAAAGAAGCCATGCTGACAGGGGCCTGGTAGCACCCAGGCAAAGTAACATGGCCATCATTGAAAGTATAAAGGAACTTAAAACACAAGGATGGGTTGATTTGACAGCAGCATGTGGATGTTCAAAAAAATTTTGTTTTTCTGAGCAGGACTCATCATCTCTTTTGATTGTTGATTAGTGCAAAGATAATTTTTTGATAGTAAGTTGCTCTTTATTAACTTTCAATCTTAGAGGATACCACACTTGGGCCTATTTATTTATTTGTTTATTTATTTTCTGAGCCAATGAGCACTGTTTCCTATGTGCAGAGAAAAATCCACAGAACCCCTGATGTGCCAGGCGGTCCGGGGCTGGTCCTTCTCCCTCCCTTCCTCACCCTCGCCCTTGTCCCAGCCCCCATGGCCCAGGGCTGACCCTTGCCATCTGCTGTTGGCACTGTACTTTGCAGACTTCCAGGGTAACAGCTTCTCTCCAGTTCAGTCAGAGATTTGGAAGGCACCCGGTAGGCAGCAGAGGAGTCTCCTGACATCTCTCGCTCCCCTCCCCAGCGACGTGCTCAGCAAACACCCCTCTTTTCCCTTCTGTGTAGTCTGGGGAGCTGCAGGCCTCCACCATCTTCTCTTTGGCTCCTCTGTTCCTCGAACAACTCTGCACAACCAATCCTCCGCCCTGAATGAAATGCTATTTTATTCTATTTTCATGGTTCAGTTCCGCCTGATCCAGTTTCATCCATTTAGAGCCACTGAGACATACTATGTCTTAAAAAATTCTTCCTCCTACAAAAAGTAGAAAAATGATTATTTTATTACCTATTGCTTCATTTTAAATTGTAATTTGTGTATCCCCTTTCTTTTCAATGTTCCATTCCAACCTACATTTTGTTATTTTTCCCAGAGACTGTTGCTAGCTACTCCTGACTTGTTGTGGGGTGGGACAGGTAGAAAGACCAACTGATTACTCCTCCAATCTGGTATTGTCTCATCTCATGTTGCCACTGAGCTTTCATTGTTTTCTCCCTTGTCCAAATCTTAGCCCGGTTATAATCTGTAAAAGGAAGGGAATAGGCTGAAATCTAATGTTTATCTCAAAAATGTAGACTAGTATCTTTCACATAATAAATGTTTATTACATTTTCGAAGAGTTAATATTATTGGAAGAAATTATCTGATTCTTTCAGTGTGGCTCTAGCTTATCAATTTCTCATGTATAAATGGGCTGTTTATATAAACATATAGCCCAATCGACATATCTGGTTATGCACAACCTCTCTGAGTGACCCAAATATCACTGGAAGCACACTATTTGGTGTGCCTACAGAGGCGGAGACTTTGGCTTATACAAAATTAAGCACAGATGAAAAGTAGAAAGCCAGACACCTCATCAATTATTGGTTGCCTTAAGCCGGGCGTGGTGGCGCATGCCTGTAATCCCAGCACTCGGGAGGCTGAGGCAGGAGGATTGTTGTGAGTTCGAGACCAGCCTGAGCTACAAAGTGAGCTTAAAGCCAGCCTGAACTGCATAGCGAGACTCTGTCTCAAAAACGACAAAAAAAAAAAAAAAAAAAAAAAAAAAATTATTGGTTGCCTTTGATTTTAATCTGGTGTTTCTGACTGTTAAATCCTAACCTGAGTTTATTTCTTTCTATTTCATAAGCTTTGATGGGTTGCACAGGATCAGAACCCAAGACAAGGATTCTACTTTACATCTATGTGGGAAGTGGACCCACAAAACACACTGGGAGGGAATTGGGGAAATGGGACAGAAAGGGAGAGAGCTAATAAAGGGCACATTTATAATCACAACAGCACCTCAAGCAGCCAGGGCTCTGCCCTGCTGAGGAGTTCCAAATGACCAAAGGACAAGAAGTTGAGGAGCTTCCCAGCAACTCCAGCCATCACCCTTGGCTCCGGCACCACAGTCCTGCTGGCCAGCCCCTTGCACGAGTCAAGCCTGCAACTCAAAGAAGATGAAGGCTTCAAAACAAGGACCTCAAATTCTTGCAGTGAGAAACCAGTGGATGGGGAAGGCCAACAGGGTACAGATGGGACACTGATGATATCTTTTGTAAAGACAAAAAGTTATTATGGCGAGATAGCTGAGGGGACTACGCACCTGCTCAGGCAAGCACAGGTACCTGGGTTCAATCCCCAGTACCACATGTGGAACCAGCCCCACTTCTGGGCATGCTGAGCCAGGCAACCAAGTCCCAGCAGGCGTGGTGGTGTACACCTATAATACAAGGTCTGGGGAGTCTGAACACAGGAAGGTCACGATGAGTCTGAGTTTCAGAGTGAGACCCTGTATCAAATACAAAAAATTAAAAAACATTATGTGTGGAGGACCCACCCAGCAGCTCTCCTTGAAAGAAGAGCGACTGTCTCCATTTTGACTGAGCCTGATCCTATTTCCTTGTATTGTTATGTAGAGAGCTGGCTAGGACTTCTGTTTATCCTTCAATTGGCCTTAAGCAATGTGTATTGGTCTAGCTGAGGTGCTGGTGATAGTCTTTGAAGGTGGCAAGCGTGTTTCCCTGATAAGCCTGCTGCTCCTTCACGTGAGCTGGGTGGAGACAGAATGGTAGAGCTAATGCTCCGCGCTGCCAGCTGGGATCGAGCCTCGAGACAGAGGCTATGACTTCCTGGGGCTTGAAAGACAACACCAAAGCTGAAGCCCTAGACTTCCCAAAACATTAAATACTATATAATGCAGATTACTCTCTCTGCATATCCTCTCTGCATATGGCAGAGGTAAATGTAGGCCCCACACCTAGCTCAGCTCACAGTAGTCACCTACTTCCCACAATTCTCAGTCCTCAAGCCACTCCCTCACTGACTAAAAACC
>PVKA01034890.1:0-23092 GCA_004027165.1 Ctenomys sociabilis | reverse complement strand
TTGGGTGGATTCGGGGCCTGAGACGGCTTTTTGTTTCTTTTCCTTGTCATTTTGTATATATACCCCTGATTTTTGACCTTTGGTGTAGAGCTTAGATAGAGTTATTACCTTAGCACCGGGTCCGGATCTATCAAGTTCAGACTCCTCCAGGTGGGTGTGGCTTGGGTCTGGCTGCTGTGCTCCACTTCTTCCTGCTGCAACCTTGCAGGTGAACCCTTTGTGTCACACTGGCAAGATGTTCTGCTCCTGAATCAGCTGGGTGGGTCTTGCCTCGAACCTCTTTGCAGGGAGTTCTGCTGAAGGGTTCCACACTGGGCTCTGTGTCACTTCAGGATCTGGGGGCCTGGGCAATCTCTGGATGATAGATGAATATTATAAAAATTTAAGTGATATTGAGGGATGAGAGATGGAAGTAAAAATACAAATTATTTCTAAAGTGACCACTTGTTCCATGGCATATTAGTGAAAAATCATCAATGTATTGGCACTGTATAAGAAAAACACTGAATTTTTACTGTGTTACTAAATTTTAGATATTAATGCCTTTAAGCTCATGTAAAAATTAAAAAAAAATAAATTTGGGGGCTATTGTTTCACTTTTAACCCGTATGTGAAAATGAGTTTTCCTTTCCTGCTATGCACCATGAGAAAATTAATAAATATACCTTTCTATTTCTCTTTCTTTAAAACTTTCCAGTTTTTGTTTGTTAAATATGTTTTACTTGGTCGAGATTCATGATGTTTACATTCTATGTTGGACGATAGTCTCATATTGTTTCAATGCATGCCTGTGTTTGCTAATTTATTGCAATGGTTTATATCTAGATGTTGCCCCCATGGCCTCATGCACACATAAGTGGGGGCTTGGGGAGAAGGCTAAGCTGTGGGTGCGTGGGGCTAGATTTGGGGTGTGATGACTGGAACGGCCCGCTGATCGATTTAGCATCATTCTGGGTATGAATGGTGGAAAGGTCCATGGGGGTTGGGGGGCACCGACCTACGGCCTGTGGCCCAGATGAGGAGAAGGAAGGTGAGGCTCGCTGCTGGCTGCCTCCTGCCTGCCTCCTGCCTGCCACCCCATGGACTGTCCTCCTCTGCCTTGACCCTCTGCTGTGTTGCCCTGTCTTAGGTCCTGCTGCTGATGGACTGAAACCTCCGGAAACTGAGCTAAAATAAACTTCCTTTAACGTATGAATGTTAGGTATTTTGTTCTAACAGTGAGAAAGTAACTGTGACGTTCACTGTTTGCTTTTCCAGCAGGTCCTACAGTTCTGAGTTTTTTCAAGCTTGATAATGTTGATGACAATGGCTAGAATTTTTTTTAGAACTTATTAACTGTAAACATCACGCTTCCTACTTACCTTGTGTTGTCTCATTGAATATGTACAACAATTCTCCCAGTAGAGACTCCAACTATTTTCTCTCTGTATAATGAGAAAACTGGTGCTCACAGGGATGAACTTGATGAGTGAGGGTCATGCTGTCAGCAGCCCTTTAGATTTGGTTACATCCTTTGCCTGAAATTTTTGCAGCCTTTGTTAGGAAAGCAACATGGGTGCTGGGTGTTCTTGGTTCTGGGCTGCCAGCTACACTGCCACATCTGTCTTTGACTTTCCGTAAATTCTGAATGTTCTCTTTTCAAAGAAGTCATGTAACTTTCAATTCCTTGAGGCTTTAGCAAACAGCTTGAGACCATTTCTTTGTTTGGCTGGGTAATTCCTCTCCTCACAATGTTCTTTCTCTGCTTTATGTCTAGATTTCTCTCTCTCCAGTATCAACACATGAATCCTACGCTGATAGCTTTGTGGGTATAATGCATGTTTATAGTCAGTTTATTAGTTTGCTGTTGGCTCACACCTACTGTGTGGAGTGATAGGTCGGTGAAGTGTGTAGGGGCAGCAGCGTGGTCCTCAGCATGAATGAAGATGTCTCTGAGTCTTGTGGTCTGAGTTATATCCCCACCAAACTCATGGGTTGAGGGCCTAACTGCCAATCGCTCAGATTATGGCTTTTTTACAGAAAGGGTCATTGCTGATGTGATTGGCTAAAAAAGAGGCCATCCCAAAGAAAGTAGACCCTGATCCAACAAGACTGGTATCCTTATGAAGAAACAATGTGAGAAGACAGAGGTGCTCACAGAGACAGAGTTAGGTGGACACCAAATCAGACTGCTGGTGTATTGTCCACAAACTAAGGAGACAGGGCTGAGAAGGGCCCTTCCCACGCAGTTTCACTTTAGACTTCTGGTCTCCAGAGCTGTGAAAGCATAAAAGTCAGTTGTGGCACTTTGCACAGCCAGTGAGCTAAGACATCACATTTCAAAGTTCTATTTACTTCTGCCCCTGCTTGTCCCATGTTGCTTCAGATAAGGACCCTGCATTTCATACCCTGAGGCAATGTCTCAGTCTCTTTCAGCCCCACCTTCACTATTGTCTTATTTTCCTCAATATCCCCATACTGTGCCACTGATTTTCAGGTGGCTTTTTCAGAATGTAGCATTGACTTTGAGAGAAATCTCTGCACAGCCTTTGGTCTGAGGGGATCATGTTGGCTCTTCCCTCCCTGCCTCTGGCATTGAAGTTATGCCTTATATTGCAATCCAGTCTGATATCACCCTGGAATCCCTCAACATTCTCCTTGGGTTTTAAAAATTTGTATACATTAAACTTCATTCTTGGGCTGAGAAGATAGCTCGGTGGTCTAAGTGCCTGCCTAGCAAGCTCAAGGACCTGAGTTTGATCCTCAGTACCTTGTGCCGTGATGGCCTGGAACTCTGGGTGTGCTCTGCTGGCCACAGAGACCAGGCCTGGTGGTGCCCGCCTGTAATCCCAAGAGAATTAGTCTGAACTTGGGTAAGAGTCTAAACTGCACAGTGAGACTCTACACCAAATAAATTTTTTAAAAAAGAAAAGAAAAAAATCTTCACTCTTTCTGATTCAGAGTTCCATGAGTTTGGAAAAAAAGCAGGGTTTTGTATCCATCATACCCATACCTTAAAGAAACAGCTCGTCAGGGAAAAATTCCTGTATTTTTCCCTTGTAGTCAGCAGTTTCCCTTCTCCTACTACCTGGAATTACGTCAGTGTTTATGCTGCTTTCTTAGTTTGACAGAGCTTTTCCTTCTTGGTACATATTCTTCATGGTTTTCAGCTTGGGGCAAAGGCATTTACTTAAAATGGACTTCGGGTACTTCATAGGTTTCTTTGTTACTTTGGGGGGGATTTCAGAGAGTACAATAGAGTCAACATGATTTCTTTTGTTTTTAAAAGTGTTTAGGGAAGTCTTATGGTGATTGTTGTAGTTGGATCTTTAAAGCCTCCCAAAACCCCAGAAGTTAAAGGTTTAGGTGAGGGCAGGTGGCCCAAGTGGGTGTGAAAGGTCCTGAGAAACGAGGCCTCCTGGAAGGATGGTGGTCACTGGGGATTTATCCTGGAAGGGGTGTGATGCCCCACACCTTTCATTTTCTCTCCTATACTTCCCAACTGCAAGACCAGTGGTCCTGTTCCGCCACATGTCCATTGTGGTATCCTGCCACACACCTAAAGCCACAGGGCCAGGGACCACGGAATGGATCCTCTGAAGCTGAGCCCACATACAAAGTTTCTCTTATAAACTGATTATTCCAGGTATTTGTAATAGTGAAGAAAAGTGACATTTATGTTTCTACTTTTCAGATAATCTGAGGCAAAGAATTTTTTTAAGAGCAAGGGATTCCTGGGTGAAATTAAGAGCTGATGTCCTGAGACTCTATCAAGCCAGTAGATTACATACAGTCGATCAAAAATATTTACAAAAATATCTGTATGGGGGCCTGGGGAGATGGCTCAGTAGAATAAGTGCTTCCCTAGGAAGTTCAAGGGCCTGAGTTCAATCCCCGGTACTGCCAAAAAAAAAAAAAAAAGATAAAACTTTGGGACCTTGTGTACCCCCCCAAAAAAAGAAAGAAAAATATTTATGAAGCATTGGGCTGAGCATGGGGTATTTTACTCTCCTGTGGGGCATAGAGCTAAAATACAGAATTGCATTCCAATCTGAGCAGCACAGCACGAGAGACTGGGAATGACAGCTTCACTAGAGACTGGGCACCCACTCCTATGTCAGTAGACGTTCTCTGATTAGCAGTGGCTGCAGGAAAGTTCCATTTATTGCTTTAGAAGCGGATTGCATCTAGGGCAGTTGTGAATGGCTCCAGAGCCAGTCCCCGATTTGATTTTATGCTATGGATGGGAAAACTTTTTTGGAAGGAGGCGATAATAAATTTGTCATACTTTGAGGACTGTATTCAATCTTTGTTACATATCCTCCCTGTTTTTTATATGATATTTAAAACCATGAAAGCCGTTCACAGTCCGTAGATTATGCAAAAATGGGCATGGGTTGGAGTTGGATTACCCCTTTTCCATTCTGTACTTCTCCTTTTTAGGAATGAGCCTCAAACTGCCAGCAACCATCTAAATAGGAAAGTCATTCAAAATGAACCAACATTCAAAGCGTGGAGGAACTAGGTGATTATTTTCTCTGGCTTTCCTTTGTGGGAGAATTGCATGGATCACCCTGGCTTTGTGGCCTGCTGTGGGTAAATTCTCTTCCCAATCCACTGATGTCAGGCTTGGCTAAAGGTCTTGCTTCTATAAAAGGGGAGTGGGAGCACGTGTGCCTCTTCTGGCAGGGGCGGAAGGACCCACATGTGACCGCACAGCCACCTGTGTGCACCCTGCACTGCGTCCCTGGCTGTGTGCTTGCCACCACTTTCTCCTGCCTCAAGATCCACATGATCAACCCCAGAGGGGTGATCCCAGAACAAGGGAGAGCAATCAGAGTCACCACCAGCTCTCCATGGACCTGTAGAGTGGGCAAGAACTGAGCCTTTGTTTTAGCGTCCCGGGCAATGCTTTGTTGTTGTGATCCCTGCACAGTGTACAGAATGACTCCCACTCACCCGCTGGCGCTGTTTCAGCCTGGTTCATGGTTCTGAGGTGGGCAAGTGTGGCCGGAATCATGGAGCACAGTGCCCATGAATAAACTTAAAATCTATAATTCCCATTTTCTCGTTTTTGTCTAAAGAGTTAGTTCATTTTAGAGGAGGTCAAGCTTGCTAGAGACAGGTTGCTCAGGGCTCGGAGCAAGGCCAGTTGGTGAAGTGGGAGGAGGGAGCATGCACGCTAGGCCAAGGCACAAGGTGACCGTAGGGGATGCTCTGGGAAATCCAGGGAAGGCTGAGCTCCATGAACTGTAAAAGCACTGTAAAAACCCCTGGCATTTACGTTTCATGCAAGCTAAATGGTAGACAGCAGCACTGAACTTTCCACTCATGCTGCGTAAGTGCTGAGTGCAGCTTAGCTGCAGGCCAGGGCCCGTGCTCATCTGCCAGGCGGAGTAGGAGCCGGCTGCCCCAGAGCCTCAGTTGCTCGCAAATTCTGATAACTGCAAGTGCCCAGAGCTGCACGGGATCCAGAGGGAAGTTGGCTGTTTGTTCCTGCCAGTTAGTGAATATACAGGGTGAATTTTTAAAAAATATTTTTTTGCAGTTTAAGGAAGGGTCTACAGGGTGTTTAGGGTCTCGCTACTAGATCGGACTCAGCCTACCAAGAGCTGGGATTACACCACACCCAGTCTCAATTGCAGTCTCAATGCGCTCTGGGAGAGGGGCCGGCATGGCAGGCCCGAGGATGAAAACCAGCCCCTGTGCCTGCTTGCAGGTGCTTTAATCTGCTGAGCTATTTGGCCAGCCCTTAGGGTGAACTTTTTTTTTTTGGTAGAACCAGGGATTGAACGCAGGCCCTTGCGTTTGCCAAGCAAGCGCTTATTCTACTGAACCATCTCCCCAGCCCCTTAGAAGTGAACTTTAAAAGTATCTTCTTTTGTAGTTTGCTTGAATGAGGACTAGACATTTATTCCTGATAGCTAGCGTTCACTGAACTCTGTACACCAGGGGTGATGGCCTTATGGCTTATATCTGAATGTTCTCCAAAGCCTCAGGGGCTCCATCCTGGGCCTTTAGGGATGATGCAGCCTTATGGCTCACTTCCTGTTAGGACTTGGGATCTAAAGGGAAGAGAAAGGGCACTCTGGGCGTGACCTGGAAAAGCCTGTGGCCCCGCCTACCTCTTCCCTCTGTCCTGCTCTGCTTCCTGGGGCCATGCCCTGAGTTACTTCTCCCCCACCATGAGCTGCTTCCACGCCATGCCATCCTGCCTTGCAGCCAGCCAAGTGTGGGCTGGACCTGCTACAAACTGTGAGCTAAAACCTCTTTGTCTTCGAGTAATGGGTGTCGAGAGCTTTGTTCCAGCAACCAGAAAGCGACTGAGGCCCATGGTAAATGCTTAGCGGACAATGCTACCCAGTCTGCACAGCCGCCAGAGCACACGCTCCATACCCGCGGACTTAACAACTGCAGGGCCAATTTTGTTTTGTTTTGTTTTGTTTTTAAATTTCAAATATATTTACTTCTTCCTTGGCACATTATTCCCTGAAGAATACAATATATCAAATCCTTACATAATATTTTGATTGTGGTAGATCTTATCAGTGATCTAAATGACTTAAAGCATAAGCACTAATAATATGCCTGTGGGAGGGTACAAATGGTTGTCCTGAAGCCCATTTCCAGTGGACACCAAGGTACAGAGCAGAATTAGTAGCCCAGGCTGAAGAATGTGAAATCTTCAGGAGGCTCAGGAGTGTGAGCCAATTTATCCAAAACCACTCAGCTAATAAACGGCAAAGAAATGATTTGTATTCAGATCAGAGGCAGCTCCAGAGCTCCGTTTTGGCCTGGAGGACATCACCACCTGTATCTATTCTAGTCTCTGTGTCTCTGTCTGTCTCTGTCTCTAACGCTGTCTCTCTCTCTCTCTCTCTCTCTCTCTCTCTCTCTCTCTCTCTCAGTGTCTCTAACTCTGTCTCTGTCTGTCTACCTGTCTTTCTCCTGCTCCCTCAGGACCTTAGGAAAATCAAGGAAACCACATCTGTGGGAGTCTTTTGGAAACTTGTGCACTGAGTGGTTGTAACAAGGTGAAATCCTTTCATGACCGTGAATTCCAGGGGTGGTGGAAAGCAGCTGTCCTAGAGGGCCAAAGTGAAGGCATTAGGTTGGATGGGGTCTCTCCTTGGTGTGAATAGGGAATGAGAAAGTGGAAGTTGGTGTGTGGATGCACTGAACCTGCAGTGAAGAGCTTGTCCTGGAGCCTTGCATCTGCAGTCAGAGTAAGCTGCCACACAATTGTCCCTGTTTTCTAGGGTATGCATAATAAGTGGCCTGCAAACCAACCTCTGGAGACCCGTTCCTTGGGCTCCCTCTGCCTGGTTTATTGGATCAGGTGTCTAGCGTTTCAGGCTAATTTTAAAGATGGAAGTGTGTCAGGAGGCTTAGGGGACCCTGGGAATTGGAACTGGTTTTTGTCCTCTTTTCACAGAAGAACAAAGCAAGGAGGTTTGTATTGAAATCACTTGGATAGAAGCTCCATAAGGGCAGAGCTGGGACTGGAAAGCAAAAGGTGGGAAGCCAGTGTCTGCTTTGGGCTCCACCTGGAAGCTTTGTGACTGGACCCCAGCACAGAGTGAGGTCAGCATGTCCACACATGGTGGCCTCGAGTCTTCCTGCTGGCCTGGAGCACTTTATGGAGTGGGGCCTTCTTGCATCTGTGGCTCAGGACTGTGAGGAGGGAGCTCGCCAAGCAGACCCAGGTTACCGTCAGGGGCGGGAGAGCAGTGAGAGGGAAAAAGATGGAGGACTGAGTGGACAAGGTAGAAAGGCAAGGGAAAGCGCAGGATTCATTCCTTTATTTGAAAAAAAGATTTATTTATTTGAATGCAAATAAAATTTATTATTTGTTTATTGTCTTTTTGAGACACAGTTTCACTGTACAGTTCTGCTTAGCCTTGAACTCACTTTGTAGCCCAAGCTGGCCCCGAACTCATAGCAATCTTTCTCCTGCCTCAGGCTCTCGAGTGCTGGGATTAACAGGCATGCTCCATGCCCGGTATGCTGAGAATTTATGAGGATGACAAACATGCTGCCCTAACATTGAAGGAGGTCAAAACCCCAACCCCCCCAAAACACCCGAGGAATTCTAGTACTGAAGTGCAAGCAATCTACTCGTTCTTCACCTGAGATTCTGGGTTGGTTAAGAGATTTGCTCCAGATATTTGACAGAACTTTTTTATGAAGAATCCCTGGCTTCACGCAGAAAAGGAGCTGATATTTCTTTATAACTTTTGATCACTGAAAGCAGAGCAGTTCTTGGTGAGCCCCGACTTCTCCGGGAAATACCCAGCCCAAACAGCAAGTGTTGTTCCAGCTTTTGACTTCAGGGAGTTCAGATCATGTGCAATCTAGAGATTTAACACATTTTAAGATTCTGGAGTTTTAGGTGGATTCTACTTTTGATGGAACACTAGCTACATCCTGAATAGTGTATCCTTCATTAGAGAAATAACCTTATTGGACTACTACTGTATTTCATGTGCTCCCCTCGAAGGCCGAAGCATTTTCCTCTCTAGTTTCCCATCGTTGTTTCACTCAGGGAAGCAAGTGTAGCTTCAACACTGGCACATGTCTGATGGCCATGCCCTCGTGTGGTGGTGAGGTGGCCTTGAGCCCAGCTGGAAAGTCTGCCAGGGTTTAGGGGAGATTCAGACACCCTACTGCCATCCCCAGAAGAGCCAAGACTTGCTTTTGCCTTGCTTTCCTTCGCTGGCTGTCCTGCTGCCAGGAGTGTGCTCTTGGGGTGGTATCCAATGGCAAGAGCTGGTTTCCAGTACAAAAATGACAGTGACTGCCACATTGGAATGGTGCCTGTACGCACTCCTACCATCCATGCTTTAAACACTTGGCATCAGAGAGAAACCCTAACTACTGACCAGGTTGATGAAGCAAACAAGGAGGGGTTCAGCTTGCTGCTGAGGAAGCGTCAACCTGCATAACTCTCCCCAAAGGGCAGGGCTGCACGCTGCATGATAGTTAGCAGGGGCCACAGAACACGGGGGGGGGGGGGGCAGGTCACACCAGAACCCAGTGCAGGGAGAGGGAGAGAACTGGCCCTTGGATGTTTGCATTCATGAAACTGAAACTACCGCAGCTAACCTCTGCAGTGTTCAGGCTAAGTCCGGGGCACTTGGTTTGGAGAATGAATTGGGGATTCCTGGATCTGGAGGAGACAAAATTGCCGATTTTCAAGTTTCAGTAGCTCTGCCCAGGTCTCCCTTCTGACTCGGGTCACCAGGGGCCTCTTCTGGTGTTCTCTCTCCTGCGCGTTCCCTGAAGCTCCTGGAAGGCTCGAAATAAATACAAGATAGGATTTTGAGGATGAGGTGAAGGGTTTGTGGATCTCTTTGGTAATCTCACCCTTCTACAAACTGCACCCTCTTAGTTTAAATAAACCCAAACAGTTCTAAGGGAGAGTTTCTCAAGTTGGAAAGGAGGGCCAGCCAGGGAGAGACAGCACAGCTTTCTTTTCCCCACAATTCCCAGGTTAGATGCAGTTTGGAATGTGGTGCTGGGTGTGACCTTCAGTGCAGAGGATGGAGGAATGGGAGAGGGGAGCGATGTCTGGGCAGCCGGAGAATCTCTCTGGCTCTCTCCTTCTAAACAAGTACATGGTGGGTTGCATGTCCGCTTGTATGGTGCCCAGACACAGGTTGTGAGTGGCACTTTAGCTCCCCTGACACGGAGGGCTATTTCTTCTATCTCGGAAGAGGAGCCTCTGCCTGATGACTCATTCATCTGAGCTCCTTCCTAAATCTCAGCTGGATCACCACCACCCCCTTCAGCTGCCCGCAAGCTCCTCCTAGCTCCTTTCTCCTGGAAATTCCTCTGGCTCAGGGCTCCCTGGTGGTAAACAGTGGGGAGGATGAGGAGGGGAGAGAGAGTGTGTCCCGTCCCCCCCCCCCCCCCCCCCCCCCGCCCCCTGCTCCTCTCTCAGGAGGACTGGAGCAGGAGCTGCTTGTCCTGCACCACTGCCACTGGAGGAGCCACTACAACACCCAGGGGACAAGGAGGCAGGAGGGGGAGCCCTTCCCGCGAATGCTGCTGCATCACAGAGCAAAAGTTCTGCCATGCCACATCTGATCTCGTCCCTTTTCTGAACAGTTGCACACTATTCAGATGCCAGAAACAGACCCAGGAAGCAGGTGGCAGCACCCTGTGCAGTTCCTGCCGTGGTGGAAATGCGCCAGCAAGTATTTGTGCTGACCCCTATGTCAGCCACAGGTCCCTTGTGACTGTGGAGAGCCTGAAATGAGGCTGCTGTGACCTACTTTTGGGTTTCATTTGCCTTACGCAAGTTCAAAGTAGAAAAGTCCACATGGAGATTTTCTATGGAACTGGACCTCAGCATACGCACAGCACGCTTGCTCTTGCCTTCCTGGTCATGGGTAGGAAAGCTCAGTGCTCAGCGCTGCGCTGCATGGGTTGTACCTTTCCTGGTGAATGTACTTTTTTCTCTACATACCTGTGCACCAGTCCCTAGCTCCAAAGGGGCTGCCTGCTGAGCTGCTCCCATACCCGTCCATGGGGCTTTTGTTTTTTAATTTATTTTTTAATTCTTTCAATACAGAATCTCTCTCTGCAGCTCAGACTCATAGTGATCCTCCTGTCTCAGCCTTCCCAGTGCTGGGATTACAGCCGTGCACCACCACCCTTAGTTTTAGGGTCAGCACAGTGCACCTGGGGTTCCGGGACCTGCATGGCCTGTGGCACTGGGGATCGAACCCAGGCTTTTGTGCTTGCCAGGCAGGCCCTTAGACCACAGAGCTATCTCCCCAACCTGCAGGACTTAATTGTGTGAATGTATCCAAAGCTGACTTTTGGAATTTAAGATTCTTCCTGCTTCCACTCATGTGTGCTTCAGCTATAGCTTTGTTCATTTGCTTTAACCTTTAAAAAAAAAAACATAAAAATCCTCCAGGCCTATAAATTTCATTGTAGCAAGCATCTTGAAAGACGCTTGCTTCATTTGGATCCCTCCTGGTCTGCAGCACTTGCCACTTGCCACTTGGAAGAGTGAACAGAAGCATCCCAATGCCCTGTCACTCCAGGGTCACCTTCTGCAGTGGGTGATGGATACCTAGACACTGGGAGAAGAAATGAAGCAGAAGGAGATGCTGGTGCTGGCTGCTGGTGCCTTCCCCGAGGCCTGCGGGCTGGAGGTGAGCTGCTCAGGGCCACACACGTGAAAGCCGAAGCAGGCAGGAGCCTTCCTGCCACCTGGTTCAGTGGGTCTTGTGTCACACTAGGTCCCCAGAGCTGCCAATTTCCAGAAGGGTGAGGATTACACTTACCAATATGTTATTACATAATGCTACAATTATTAGATTATTACTTTTACCATTGTGTCGTTATAAAACAGAATGCATTTTTATGGAAAATGCTATTATACTTTAAGGTTAGATTCCTATCATTTCCCTTCTATCTGCACCACTTTTTAGTGTTATAGGAACAGTCCTGCACTGGTCCATTTTCTGTTGCCATCACAAAATACCATAAGCTGAATGTTTTATAAAGCCAAGAGGCTTACTTAGCTCAGTTTTGCAAGCAGAATAATCAAAGTTTAGAGCTTCGAGGGCTGGGGGGCCTGGGCAAGGACTCGTGGTGATAGTGCCCCTGGGAGGCCCACAGAAGGAGCCGCTTGGCAAGAGAGGAAGCAAGATCAGGGCAGGGGCTGCACTTTCTATCACCATCTGCTCTTGGGCAACCTAGCTGTGCTCCTGGGGGCAGCAACCTGAATGACCGCATCACCTCACAGTAGATCTTGTCCCTTCAAGGCTGTGCCATCTTCCGTTGCCACATGGAGACCCAGCATGCAGCACATGAACCCGTGGGTGATAAAAAGCAAAGAAATTCCCAGCCAGCTAGGAGCACCGCTGCTGTTGTACTGGCTGTCAGCGAAGGGGGGAAGTCCCAGGTGTTCAGCTCTCACAGCCCCCTCCCCCCATCCTCCTGGGAAGCACAGACTATGCAGTCCTGCATCACTCAGCAGTGGAAGGAACCCAGGAAACATCGCCAGAACATTCGCTGCTGTATGAACATTGCAGAACGTGTAGTTTCATTGTAGGTCATTAGCGGTTTCTCTATCTTGGACACAGGCCCTCGCCTACCTTGTGAGAGTCCTCCTGTCTGCAGTGGAGCTGTCGTGTGGACCGCTTCTATCTCTTCGCTCTTGTTCTTCCAGATCACAGCTGTGGCAGCAGGGGATCTGCCCTGCTGAGGAGCAAAGCCCCTGATTTTCTGTCTTCCTGCTCCTTTATTTCTGCCACACTAGCAGTAGATTTTGTATGTTGAGGGGCCACAGGGGATTAAACAATATGAGATTGATCAAGGGCAGGAGAAAATCAATCACACTATCAAGAGACAGATGAAGTCTTTTGTTTCACAGGCAACCAGCTTTATCCACAGAAGGAATACCCTCTAAAATTGTGATGGAAGTAAGTGCTTAAGTCGGTAGCATAGTCACTTACTATCATGGTAATTTTTTTTTCTTTTTTTTTTTTTTTTGTCTTTTTGAGACAGGGTCTCGCTATGCAGTTCAGGCTGGCTTTAAGCTCACTTTGTAGCTCAGGCTGGTCTCGAACTCACAACAATCCTCCTGCCTCAGCCTCCTGAGTGCTGGGATTACAAGCATGCGCCACCATGCCCGGCTCTATCATGGTAATTTTTTAAAAATGTATTTGGTTCAGGGTCTCACTACACAGCTCAGACTTGTAGTGATCCTCCTGTTTCAGCCTCCCAAGCCCTGGGATTACAGACATGCACCACCATGCCAGGTTTCAGTGACCCAGTCCTTGTACTTGCCAGCAGGCGCTTAGACTGCTGAGCTATCTCCCTCGCCCTATCGTGGTAACTTTTTATGCCATGCATAACTGTATGTGCCATACTTTTGTGTGACTAGCAATGCAATAGTTATGTTTATGCAGACTCACCACACACACATGCTGCCTTGTGCTGTGACAGCCACCATGTCACCAGGTGGTAGGAAGGGCTCAGATCCTGCAAACCTTATGGAGCCCACTACACGTATGTGATCTGTTGCGGACTGAAGCATCACACATGACCACGTTGTTGCCATCTGACAGGTGAGAAAGTTGTGGCAGAGGGTTGTTTGTTCAACCAAGTATGGCTAGCAGGAAGCAGCCAAGTCTCCAAGCCAAGCAGGGAGGCCTAGAAACTGCTCTAGGAAACCCCCTATGGCCCAAGGGAATCTCTTTCCTTCTTTCCCTCCTCCCCCCGGTGGGGCCATGCTAGTTAGGCAGCCTTGTATAGGAAGAGTAGGAGAAAGGGACAGAGCTTGGGATGGGTAGATCCCAAATTCTCTTGAAAGCACAAAATCGAAGTTAGCTCTGCTATTTTGGCTTCTCACAGTGTCCCTGTTGCCTTTGTTATCATTCTCGCTGATGCGTTTATTATTCCTCTCTGAAAGGGCTTGGAGGGCAAGTTTTTCAATCTTAGCATTTTCTTTGTAACAAGGGAACTCTTCCAGCTTCTGCATCCTGAGTCTTCCTGTCCTCCTCGTGAAAATTTACATCCCCGAGAGCCTCTGTGCCGATGCCTGTGGGTGGGGGCCACAGGAAGGCACTGGGCATCTGACTTCATATGGACCCCGTGCTGTGAGTGAAAGCCAGTAGGATCTGCTGTCTGGGCATGGGGTGCATCTTGCAGAGGCTCACTGAGCCTTACCTCCAAGGGCTCCTCCACAGCGCCTCCGGGAGGCCAGAGCAGTGAGCGCACGAACGCGTTCACTACTAAAGGCTTAAAACTGTGTTCTCAGCCGAGATGAAGGGAAGAAGCACTTGAGTCAGCCTGAGCCCTGCTCCTTCTTGGCGAGATTTCAGTCCCACCCTCTCCTAACAGGTGATCTATCTTGGGCTTTCACTCCTCTGGCCTCCCGGGCAGCACTGTGGGGGCGCCCTTGGAGGTGCAGGCACAGCGAGCCTCTAGCGAGGAACATTCAGGACAGAGGGAACAGTAGACACAAAGGCCCGGGGCAGGAGCAACCTGGTACCCGAAATGGGAGCAAGGATACAAAGGGAGCCAGGAGGAAGAATGTGGTGGTAGGAGTGGAGGTGTCCAGTGGCGACCTTTGAGCTATCGGGGATGTTAGTTTGCACCTAAGGTGGTGAGTGGCTTGGGTCAGAGGAGAGGCAAGGCATGGCTTAGATTTCAAAAGTATCTCATCTGCTCCGTGGGGGCAGGCTGTGGAGGGCTTGGCTATGCAGCTATCAAAGTTCTCCTCTGATGCCTGCAAAATGTCGGCAAGAACGACTGCCCTTGCACATCCTTATGAAAACTCCATACAGATAGAAGAAACAAGGAGCTTGGTACAATGCACACCTGACCCAGGGGGAGAGAAGCACGGGGAAAACACAAACTGCATCGTGGTGTTCATGAGGGGAGGACGTGATTGTCCTGCAAGCAGTGCCCTCAGCGGGCACCTCATCCCACAGTCAGGGCCAGCTGGGACCATGGAAGACACTTCCACTTCCTGTTGCCATTCTGCTTGGTATAGAATGGGTAGTAGCCAGCAGGGCTGGGCAGGACAGAGGCCTGGGGCCTGCCTCCCAGCGACAGGATGCAGCAGCTGGTGGGAGCTCCAGAACCGTGTCTGCTCTGCAGCTACAAAGAGAAATGACCCGGAAAGTCACTGAGGTTGCCTTGACCCATGTCGAGCGGTCCTCACTTGTCTCTCTGCAGCCTTTCTGTGCATCCTCCCACCTCCTAAAATAACAGGAGTGTTGGGCTGGTAATGACAGCTAACACCAGCCTGGCATTCACAGAGTGCTGGGGACTGAGCAGCTTACAATTGTGATCATATTATGTTTGTCTCCCAACAGCACAAGCTGGAAGATGCACTTTTCATTGTCCTGGGCTGGGAGCTGAAGTTTGGAGAGTTGCATAAGCAGCAAAACCAGAAAGCCCAGGCCACCAGAGTGGAATCTGGCTTTCAACAACAGTGCACTGTCTCTCCCCTGGCTGATCTTGCCAGGGTCTGAGTGAGCAATGGTCCACACGATGGCCAAGTTTATTCTAACTCAACTTCCCCCTGATGGATGTTTGAAGAGGGCTTGAATCACCATGTCTGTGGGGAATAAATAGCATCAGGAAGATGTGTATTAACAGCCCTTGGGAGCTGCGTCCACGATACACAAGCCCATTTTCAGCAAATCGGGCAAGATGTAGCAGACTTAGGAAGCAGACACCTGAAGGACATGCTTTTACCTCAGCAAATGTTATTGCTCTGCCAAAGTAGTCCTTTAAACAGTGGGCTCAAAAAAAAAAACTTAATACTTGGGGCCAAGGAGATGGCTCAGTGGAATAAGCACTTCCCTGGCAAGCGCAAAGGTCTGAGTTCAATCCCTGGTTCCACCAAAGAAAAAGAGAGAGAGAGCATTTCCCTAAAAGTTAGAAGACCAGTGGACAGAAGCATGCCCAAATGCTGCCTGGTTATTTTTCTTCTCCTGGCCAAGGGGGCTTGGTGAGGGACCAGTTTTTTTCCTGTACACTGGATTTCAGTTCTAGACATCTAAGCCGTATTTATTAGGCTTGAGAATTTATTAAAAAATAGCAATTCTGAAGCACAAATAGCCGCAGTTTAATAGCTGTGGCAAGTGTCTATGACATCAAAGTGCGCTGCGGGGAGACCCTCCAGGGCTTCTCATCATCGACAAGCTTTCTGTTAGAACAGAGTTCACATTATTATCCCTCTTTTCATAAATCAAATGGCCCCTTTAAAAGAGATTATATGGGAGCTGGGCCTGGTGGCACATGCCTGTAATTCCAGCATTTGGGAGGCTGAGGCAGGAGGATTGTTGCAAGTTCGAGCCCACCCTGAGCTACTAAGTGAGTTTTAGGCCAGCCTGAAATGCATAGTGAGACCCTGTCTCAAAAAGACAAAAAAAAAAAAAAAAAAAAAAAAAAAAAAAAAAAAGAGAGAGAGAGAGAGAGATTATATGGAGGAAAAATTATTCCAAGTTTTGTTCAGCAGTATTTTTATTTACGCCCATCACCAAATCCTAGAAAAAAAATTATTCTCAAGAAAATTATTTGACCTGTCAGCATATAAAATGCATCTTTTGTGGAAGTGCATTGGCACTTAGAAACAAACTTAAGTTGTGAGACCTGCTACCAGCATGTGTGTGGGTATTGCATGCTTTTAAACTTTTTTTTTTTTTTTTTAATCTTTCTGAGACAGAGTCTTGCAATGCAGTTCAGGCTGGCTTTGAGCTTGCTTTGTATCCTGGGCTGAACTCAATGATCCTCCTGCCTCAGCCTCCTGAGTGTTGGGATTATGGAAGTGATCTACCTACCCCAGAGAACGTTGTACTGGATGTTCACAGGTATGATAGTGTCATATCTTGATAATGTGGGATTACTGACATTCTCTTAATTTTATCCCTAATCTATTCTCCAGAGTCTAAAAAGAATGTTTTATAGTCTCTGTTTCTTCCACCAAATCTACTCAAATCTACATTTTGAAGGAGAAGTGGATGAATAAACCACTACTCTTTCCCCAAAAATGTCTAACAAGAATGATAACTAAATGTTACCGTGCCAGTATATATCCAGCCAGGGAAATTTAAAGCTAGAGTGGGAGATTCATTTTATCCCACAACTTCCAGCTTTTTACTGTGTCATTGTGAGAAGTTTATGTTATTTTGTATAAGCTCAGGTATCACAAAGTTAAATCTCATACAAGGATGTGGTAGCCAGCTGTGGCTCCGGGAAGAGGGCGAAGCAAGCTGCCACTGTGGGCTGTGACTTTGTCCCCTGAGGGCTCAGCACTGGCTCCAGGAATCCTGGGAATTTTCTCAAGCCTCTTGGATGTCCAAAGGAAGTACTTTGACCTGTGTGTGCCCGGTCAGTTTTGGAAATGAGATCGTGGCCTAGCGACTCCCCATGTTCAAACAACTCTAAATATTTCCTTTCTAGTCTTCATTTCTACATTCTTTCTGTTGAAAAAGTATCATCTGGTGACCTCCATAGATAAATCTCTTTGCTTTATTCCCCCTGTAAAGTAGAAGCAAATTCATGTCTTTAAAACTCTGATTATTTCTTTTTTTAGAAGCAAGCGTTTCATATTGATCCTATTTTTTGCAGTTAAAGTTTTAATTGCTTGGTTTCCCAGAAATTTAATTTGAAAATTGTCTTATAAATGATTTTCACAGTTTGTGTGCATTATAGCACACTTGGCCAACCTTTTTCTGATTTTCCCTTCATTCATTTTTCACAAGAAAGAGCCCAGGCCCAAAAAATTCACAGAGTGTAATCAAGTCAGTAGTCTTATATTATAACAATTGCCCAAATAAATATCTTTAAATGATGTGGTTCAAGCCGGGCGTGGTGGCGCATGCCTGTAATCCCAGCACTCGGGAGGCTGAGGCTGGAGGATTGTTGTGAGTTCGAGGCCAGCTTGAGCTACAAAGTGAGCTTAAGGCCAGCCTGAACTGCATGGTGAGACCCTGCCTCAAAAAGACAAAAAAAATAAAAATAAAAAAATAAATGATGTGGTTCAAAACATTCCTACAGGGAGTGACTGTGAATGGCCTATTTAATCATAATTCTATTAATATTTCCTGGACTTAGGTGTGCACATAGCAAACATCCAATAAGTCATTGCTTAGGGAATTAATAAACAAGAGAAATAACATTTACATATGCAGGCTTTCACACATTTAAGTGCTGTTTGTCTTGGACTTTTTATTTCCTTGCTGTCTTAGAAGCTATCTTAAGAAATTGAGGAAACATGTCAACAGTGCCTTTAATAACAGTCTTTTGTTTAATATTAAACTTTAGAATGAAAAGTCCATCAAACATTAAAAATATTGACAAATTTGTGTCATGTCAGACCCAACACATTTAATTTGATGGGGGTGATTAGAATAAAATATTGGATCCCTGTGAAGCTATCTAGACTTGGGATTCCTGCTGACACTAGATGCCTGCAGGGCTCTGTCTGGAAAAAAAATGTGGGTACCAGGCTGAGGGAAGAGGGTGCACAGAGCAGGGACTTGTGGTGACTTGGCTTATTTGTTTGCACTGACTGGATCCATACTTCTACAAGTTTGCTTCAGTTACGTGATTTACATATAGCTCTCTCTGGAAGACTGTTCCTTAGTTACATGATTTAAGGAAAAGTGAGCCAGAGCTCTTGTGGTCTTGGAGAATTTTGGGGAAACAAATTCACATTCTTTTCTCTCAATGTGACCCACAACTGTGTAATTCTAAATTCCCGCGAGGCATTGGGTTTTTGACTTCCTTGGGCTCAGCCTGCAGTCTGGAACGGGGTGTTTTCTTTATTTGATAAGTGCCGTGGCTAAGGTTTCAGCAAGACTGGCAGAGATTTTCAAGGAAAACCTATCTCTTTATCTTTAGAAAAGCTTTCTGTCCCCAGTTTTTAATGTACACATGCATCCAGAATGCTAGAGATGGAAATGGGACTGTGAGAAAATCTCCTTTGTGAGTGAAAGAGTCATGTGATCCTGGGAGAAACTGCACACGCTCTCCATGCCAACTCTGTATTTTTCAGAGGAGGAAGCTGAGGTCCAGAGAGGGACCCCGGGGGCTGTGAGGGGATGCAGTGCAATTCCTCAGGCTCCCTTACCGCCTATGGATCACATCTCAAATCCAGATCCCAAGGACATGAGGGGAACAAGGCTGAGCCGTGCTTTCAAAAGCGCATCTTAAGTAAAAAATGTACTTTTTTTAAACCTAAGGATTAGGAATTGTGTACTGACTTAGTGCAGGTGAGCTTTGATCTCACCCAAGGTCAGCATCAAAAACAGCATCTAAGATAAGAAAAGAACAGGAAAATCCAGTCTGAGCGTTCACACACTCGCATTTATTTTCCTGAGAAGCTTCACAGTCCCTAACACCATAGCCTTCATCTGTTAATGATTTCTCTGTGTTCTGTCTCACCTTTACCAATTTCGTTTTGCTGAAGTGGTAGACATAGTGGTCTAAGCCTCAGTCCACTTCAGGCTGTAGATATTTGAGTCTGGTCTGTATTTTTCTTTGCTGTTTAACATACAATACTTTGTTAGCTTTTTCTGAGTGAATTCCATGCCATACAGGAAAGCTACTAAGAGACAACAGGCCCAGCGTTGTATCTTTCACATCATTAACTTTAAGCGACATTCCTGAAGTAACTTGAAAACCAAACTGTTATAAGGTGAGCTACTTAAAAGTAATTACAGTGAGGCACTGATTTATTGTCTTGGCCAAGACAAATTGCCGTGTGTCAGAATTGCACAAGGCACTACAGAATTCCTGACATCCCAGGGATTTCTGTGGACAGAGAAGAGATCTGTATGCAGTTGTCAAAAGACAAAATTATAGCAATTTCAGTTTGGAGGCATAATTGGATCTCACTTAGAATTCAAGGGCAGAACGTCTCCTCATCTGGAAAACCGAGGGGGTATTCAGATGATCTGAGTGGAGCCTGTGCCCTCCACAAGCAGAAAAGGCTGAAGAAAGAAACAGAGCCAGCTGCAGACTGTTCACTTCAAAGGGACTTTCTTCACTGGGTCCAAACAGGGCAGATTCCTTTTCATTCTCACTTAGGGCAGCAAGAAGCCTTTGTGATATGGGGGGAAATGATCTCTGGTGGATGACCTCCAAATGATACAGGGGAAAAATGAAACTCCCAGCTTGAAAGGTACTTGGGATGAGTTCGAGTTCCCTAAAACTGAAGAGTGAATTTTAGGAACAAATAGAGGTTATGAACAGAATATATTTATCAGGGGAGAGAAAGCTCCTGTCTGAGAGAGGGACAAGAGGGGGCCCTGAGCTGGGGTGATCCTTGGAAGCTGTCTCTTCCAGGGACTCTTTTTTTTTTTTTTTTTTTTTTGTCTTTTTTTGAGACAGGGTCTCACTGTGCAGTTCAGGCTGGCCTTAAGCTCACTTTGTAGCTCAGGCTGGTCTCGAACTCACAACAATCCTCCTACCTCAGCCTCCCTAGTGCTGGGATTACAGGCATGCGCCACCACGCCCGGCTTCCAGGGACTTTTATAAGAGGAAAACCATATGGTGAGGTGGGTCTAAGGTGGTAGAGAACATGGGAACTCACGTAGGTGTGCAGGAAGTGGGACAAACTATGGTCAACCAATGAGATTACAAGCACCATTGCTCAGGTAAAACTGATTAAATCCAGTACTAAATGAGGAAGCGAGTCATGTAGCAAGCAGGCCTGAATACATGACAGAGTCTCTTCCTGCTGGGGGCTGGGTTAGTGACTCATCTGGCCTCTTTCAAGGTGACTGATACCTATTTAGACTATCAGTCCCTGATGCCCATCCTTAGGGAAGTATGTAGCTGTGTTGTTTTCTCTTTTGTCTTAAGGTCTGGCCCACAGCAGAGGTGTCTGTCTCTTCCAAGGTGCAAAGTCATCTTGTCTTCCATACTGTCTTTTTGAGGGCCTGCTCTGTCTGCCTGCTTATAATATTTCTATCTAATTCAGTTACCTACAACTTTTTTTTATTTTAGGGGAGGGTCTTTGTGTGCTCAGGGTCTCGCTAGTAGATCAGACTGCCAGTGATCCACCTGTTTTCAGCCTCTCAAGAGTCGGGATTATAGGCAGGCACCACCATGCCCAGAGTCAGTGTGTCCAGGGGCGGGACCAGCACTGCAGGCCCCAGGATCGAATCTCCAGGCCCTGAGCCTGCTTGCAGGTGCTTTAATCTGTACCTGAACATTTGGATTGGTGGTTGTATCTCTCTCTCTCTCTCTCTTTTTTTTTTTTTTTTTTTTTCCAAAATAGCTTTAGGTTTCACCTTGAACACAGGACCATCAAAAGAGGAGTGGCTTTCATCTGGGGGCTTTCCTGGGTTTCTGTTCTCCTGAATGTAATCTTTTTTAATTTTCAGATGTTGATTATCTGCAGGAATCACTCTTGGACATCTTTATCTACTCTGCTTTTTATAATAATGGCCATGTCTGTTCTTAAAAGAAATGACCTTGACTTAACCAGCTTCGTAGACCACATTCCTCACAGATAATGTCGTGGAAGCTGGGGCTGGGCCCTTGGTGAAGCCCATGTTCTCTGTGACTATGCTACCTGGCCATCAGACTTGGCCCCACAATTATTTTCCCTCCATGGCTATCCCTTTAAGACAGAAAACTGGAAGATTTACAGCCACCAGGCAATTCCCAGGAGGGGAACTTCACTGTTGTGCTTCTGTTGACACTCTTGTTTTCAAGGTTAATTACCCATCTGGTTAATTGGTTTAATTAGTTAATTGGTTTGCTGAGCTTGTCTTCCCCAGGAGAATTCAAATGCAAATGCCCATGGGGACTGCTCTCCCACTGTTCTGGGCTTCCAACCTAGAGGCTCAGGCCTAAATTGGAAGGGCTTGTTCTGGAGGATTTACTGCTTGTGCTCTGGAGCCAGTGGAGCAGATACCATTTCACTGCCAGTTCCAGAAGTGCGCTGGCTGCTAGCAGGGAAGGGGTGGGGATCAATGGCCAGCACGGTGGCTGCGGAGTTCCAGGTGGACTCCAGGCCTCTAAACCTGCTCTGAGAAAGGCAGTGGCCCGAGCCCCCTGGGGCCAGGAAGCAGGAGCGCAGGGGAATGTGCCCGCAATGCCTCCACAGACCAAACACCACAGAGGAAGAGATTCTGGGCGCCAGCTGTGAATATAAGTGCCCCAAAATCGATGCAAATGAATTCGTTCAAGATCACCAGTAGTGTAAAAGGAGGAGTTTTGAGCCATCGGTGGGTGTTATAGTTCTAGGCTTACTTTTCAATCATTTCCAGTCCTTTTTCCTTTTTTTTCGTTTGTCTCCAATCATAGTTTTCCCACATGGCTTTAGCTATGCTAAACTAATTGTTGACACATCCCAGTTGGTATCGCGGCGATTGGACTTTGGAGAAGAAATGCTCCCATCCTTTCTCCTTGAACAGTTGTACTCCTGTGGAGTGGCTGGTGGGTTGACCTCGGCTTTCTGCTCTCTCTCGGGGTCCATAGATACCTGGAAAGAAGAGGACTGATGATTTTAGAGCCGGTGGCAGAGCACAAAGCTCGGGCCTCGTTGGAGGCTGCGTTATCCTCCGGTCTCTAATTATTGGGTTTCTCTTTTCTGTGTGCACTGAGCTAACAAGTTTGTAACTTCCTTTGACAGCTTCGCTTAGAATTCTTTTCTTTCTTCATAATTAAAGTTTTTGTAATCTTTAATCAAATTTTTCTTTGAACTAGCTTAATTACACTTCATTTGAACATCATTGACCAATGATACTAATTGGTTTTTTTTTTTTTTTTGCCCATAACACTTTTTATGCACTATAAGAGCAACCAGAGCTCCTTTCCTTTCCACATTCCCCATTACCCAAGTACTGCCTTTTAAAAATTGTAATTATTTTAAAAATGACGGAAGTCATGGAACATTAGGACCATGTGGCTTTTGTCTGAGTTCTGAATCAGCCTTTCTATTGCACCCCCAAGTCATACTTCAAGCGATGTTTTTCTTTAGCTCCAGGATTTGAAAAATCAAAGATATGGCCGGCGTCCTATACCAAAGGTGGAAGCCTTGCAGAAGGGTTCACGCTTCGTGCTGTGTGCAGAGCTCTGAGCACACATCCCTGTGTCACAGGGCATTTCCTCTTTTCTTGGGGAGGTTTGGGGAGAAAGGGGAGTGGCAACAGTGTCTCACTGATGACTCACATTCTCCTGTCTGTGACCATCAGGGGATCAAGAGGACTCTGTCCTCAGGGGCAGTAGCCTCTCTTAGTGGGTCTGATGATATCTGCTTTCTATGTGGTTAGGTGCTCAGGTAGCATCTTTTTTATTTTTTGTCTTTTTCAGACAGGGTCTCACTATACAGTTCAGGCTGGCCTTAAGCTCACTTTGTACCTCAGGGTGGTCTCAAACTCACAACAATCCTCCTGCCTCAACCTCCCGAGTGTTGGGATTACAGGCCTGCGCCACCACACCCTGCTCAGGTAGCATCATGACCTTAGGGAGGAAACAGGGAAGAGGCACAGTAAGAGACAGAGGTAAGAGGGAGAAAGAGGAGGGAGGAAGGGGGAGGGAGGGACAGAGCGACATGAAGGAGGAGAGAGAAGGAGGGAGGGAGGGAAGAAGAGAGAGACAAGAGACAAGAGGGGAG